>JABJVR010004084.1:0-15123 GCA_025773905.1 Chitala chitala
TTAAACTAGCGCCTAATCCTTGAAGTATAGTTTTATACTTTTCCGATTTTTTATAAAAAACAAAAATATACAAAGGACTACGCGTAGATTTCAACTAAAGCCAACAACCAAGCGAACACGAAAACTCAGGCAACAAGGAACGTCACTGAGGAACATTATCTGCAGCAGGTACAGCAGCAAAATAAGGTGCAGCTGAGTACATTACTTAATTTTGCAACATTACTTGCAAAAGTTAAGAAAGCAAAATAGGTGCATCTCAGGAATATTATCTGCAGCAGCTACAGCAGCAAAATAAGATGCAGCTCAAGAACGTGACCTGCAACAGGCAGAGAAGCAAAAGAAAGTGGGAAGAACCTGAAAAACACTAGAAACCAGAAAAATTTAACATTCTACACATTTGTTGTAGTAGCACTGTGGATTCTATACAAAGAAAACAACCACACATAAAGCTGCAGGTGGTGCTTGGTTTAAGGACATAGAAATGCTGCAGGCTAAGCTCACAATAATATGCCGTTGCACAGTTGTGTGGTCTATAGTTTGAATGGCAGCAATAACTATCCATCTGTGTAGATGGATAGCAGCAGTGCAGCAGCTGTGTGGGTCACTTAAATAAAAACATGGAACTGAAAATGGTAAATAAGTGAATAACCACCAGCAATAAAGCATGAGAAATGAGCAGGGAGTAGAGATATGCTGAGTGAATAGGATTTGTACAGTATAGTAATGGCAGGCTTGGAGAGGAAGGAGCAATGAGCTGTTTCTCAAGTACCAATTCCCATCACTTGGGTGCTTGCAAATTTTTTTGCCCCGGCTTTAGTGAATATAAAAATTCTACACACCCATGTTAAAATGGCTGACTTTTGTACCGTGAAAAAAAATGAAACCAAGATAAACCAAGGCACAACTTTTTTGTATTTTGTATTTATTTGCATGTTTTTTCTCTCTACTCCTGATATGGAAATATAGCTTTGAAATCAGTACAGTGGAAGTAACTGTGTGCCAGCTGTGCCTGACTTGAAGCACTCAAGCATGAAAATTCAACCAATGGGAAACAGGATGAACCAGTGATTGACAGTACACAATAATCCCACTCACTGAGGGATTCAAAACCTCACTACCCACCTCTTGCTATTGCTATCCTCCTCATCCTCTCCAAACACCTTGTGTTGTGTCACCTACTACAACTTGATAAATTGATATAGCCTAACCTAAAATTAGAGTTTGTGAAAATCATCTGTCATCACTTTTACAGAGAAAAATAGAGCAGCAAAGAGAGGTAACTACTGTGGTGAAACATGTTTGTTAAATGTTTGCCCTGTTGAGTTTATGACCATTTAACAGAAAGGAGTCCTGCATAGTATTCAGGTAACCTGTCACTTTAAAGCACATTGAAACCCTCTGACTAGCAGAATCACACAGCTCCATCATTTTCTGTTCCTGTTATGCCAGCACCTCTGAGCCACGTCTGTCTATAGTAGTGACATGCGGTGAGGTTCGTGGTTGGTGAGGCATTCAGAGTCAGATTTAAAAATATATGAATTAAATAGATTATCTTAAATTCACCATTCAATTTGCTGCTTGCACATTGATTACAGGTTACATTTCATATCTCATATCAGCATTGTTTACACATACATGTAGGTAAAATATATATTTGGTTAAGGAAGCACTTTTAATTTATAGTGGGCTCTTATATGCCCCGTTCAATGAGGCAGAGGTACCAGCTCCCTCACCTTGTGCTTTTTCAGTGCAGTTATATGTCAGATCAGCAAGATTAAATATGTTATACACATACATGAAGTACGTTACCTAGACTGTGGATAGTATATATATATATAATAAAACAATCACTGATAAAGCAAATAACTTTGACTGGAGTCATATAAAAATTACATTTATAGCACAGATCAGTGGACAAATGTTAATACATGTATTTATTTTATTTTATCTTTATTTGTTTTTTACTTTTCGTGATGACAGGTGAGACAGAGACTCACCTGCCTCCCCTGATTGCACGTTCCCTTGTCTATAGCTATTACCAGATCCCCCCTGTTCTGTCAGGAGAAGCCAGTAAGTGCCAGTGGCAGGTCTTAAAGCTAGTTCAGATAGAAAACTGGTAATCCAAGAAAAAAATGAAGGAAGTGTAGGTGTGAAAGTCCTATGCCAGTTAGGGATATGGTACAGTTTGTGTGCAAAACAAAAATGTAGCCAGAGATCTGCAAACTGCTATAGAGACACTGATACAAGCACTCTAGCTCTTCACATAATCACAGTCAGAAACCCAAAAATACTACCGGTAGGTTAGACTGCTATTGTAGTGGAGTGTGAACCACTATAGTGGAAATCCCCCCATAGTTAGGACAACAGTCTGATTAGTCCCTCAAGCAAGGTCATGAGTTTGATTCTGACCTGGCTCACTATAACTTGAGTTTGTTTACAAAGAAAGAACACCAAGACTGCGCAATGCAATGGAAGGAGCTAACAGTATGAATGGTCTTCACAACCTCCACCTTGATAATGAATCTGCATACCTGGGTGGCTCACATAAGCATATTCTTCTTGTGCGGAGCAAACTCAAAATGTTTGAGTGGTTTTTATCAGTCAAAGTAGCTCTAGTCCACACCTCCTAACTCATTTTTTTAACAAGACTCCAGGTATGCTAACATCTGACTCCAGTTAGCTTTTCTGAGGTCATTAACTTAAGGGTTCACAAACTTTTTACATTAGCACTATGAGGTTTTTATGGTTATTCTCAATAAAGACATGAAAGATGATTAAAATTTTTTGTGTTATTATGTAGGCACATTATGTTTGCCAATACGCTTTACTTAGATGAAGATCAGATTACATTTTATGACAAATGTATGGAGAAAACCATTAAATTCCAAAAGGTTCACATGTTTTTTCTTGCCACAGTACAGTACAACAGCACAGAGACATTTAAGAATAAGTACCACTCTGCTTTATAGTTGTTCTAATAATTATTACACTAACTTTAATTTTTAAAAAATCATAATCTATTTTCATCTATTACTGTCAACTAATAAATTACATTTGAACTGTTCTATAAAAGCAATATCACACTTGAGATTGTGCTGTTGTACTGAATATCAGCATGGTTGTGATGTCTTTGGCATTTGACCTGTGGCCTCATGTCTACAACTGCATCACAGCTGTGCTGATATTCAACAACAACAGCACTCCCTCTTGTGTGATATTGCTTTATTGAATATGTTAATTTAGTATTTCAGATGTGTAATTCAAGATGTTCTGGGTCATACCACATAATATACCAGAATAATATAATCTATTTAAATAATTTATATATTCCTTTAAAGCAGATGAGATATGTTTAAATTTTTAAAGTATATAGAATTTACTGTGGATACAACATATTATATTTGTTACTCCCACATTCTGCATTGTCCAGGAAATGGTTATTTTTTGGTATCTCATCATAATGGTAACCAATAATTTTAGAAATTTGAAAAAATAATTAAAAATAAATTTACTATAAATATAAAGCCTTCAGTTATTTAAATTTATCACAGCAGGAGGCGTGAGCAAGAATATGTCCTACTGAATTATAAATATGTCCTTCTAGGAGGCATGAACACAGATGGACTGCAAGTTTGGAAAAAGATCTGAGTTGCCAAATTGTCTCTTTTGTTTTCCTTCCCCTTATTTGCATAATTATTCATTTTTTTCCCCAGAAAAGATTTATTTCAAAGTAATTTTTGTTTGTGCCCATGAAAAGCGTACAGCAACAATCTTTTATCTGAGCAAAAAATTAATAAATAACATTACAGTGCATACCATTCTTTTCATCCAGCATTTGCAGATATTTAGTCATGTGAAAAGGAAACAGGAACTCTTCTTCTTTGGCTATGTGTCTGTGCAAACAGTTAGTGCTAGTCAGGTATACTGACTTACCTCATTGCCCAACCTTGGCCACAGACAAAACTTCAGCATGGGCCCCATTTTATTTATTTTCTGTTACCTACATGTTGTGCCTGTTGGGTTTAAGGAGGTATGCATTTCATAGTGTATAGGAGGATGGATAGTGAAAAGAGCTGTTTTTAGTAAAAGCCCTGTCTGGAGTAAATAAGGGAATGGGAGGTAGAAGGCTCAGAGGATCTGTGTGCTGTGAAACACAAAGGAGAGGACAGAAACCACTGTCAAGTGTTATTAACGTGGCCTGTGGACATGACAGGCTTTCTATGGTCTTCAACCGTGTAAGGATCATCCATAATAACAGAGTCGGGCAGCAGACCACAGGAATTAAGACAGGAGCCTGTCCACAAAGGTAAAGAGAGAGAGAGAGAAAGAAGTAGAAAGAGAGAGATAAGGAAGTAGAGAGAGAAAGATGCTCCAGCCCCAATTCCGGAGCATTCTGTCACCACATTCCAGATGGTGCAGCAGTGAGGTCCCATGCAGCTCTGGTCACACTCCAGATGGGGGAGGGGTTGTGAGAGCCGGAGGACATCATGGGGCTGTCCTACCTTTAGTGGAGGGAAGGTTAAACACAAAGAACACCCCCTCCTTATGTTGCTCTGACAGTTGCAGCCCCTAGGTGCCCTTGAGCACCTGTTAATGGTCAAGGGGAAGTGGCATCAAAGGAGAAAAGAGAAGACAACTAGTAAGATAACAGTGCTACACACAGTGCTTAACAGAAGGTTGCAAATTCAAACCCTGGGAAAATAATCTACTTCCATACTCTTGAGGTGACCGTGTTCTCTAGAATTTGCGGTATTAACTAATTTATTTACGAATAAGACAAAGCAAACAGGAAATATATGGAAAGTATTTGCTTATTGATCATCCATCCATCCATCCATCCATTATCTTAACCGCTTATTCCTGGTGAGGGTCGCGGAGAAACCTGGAGCCCATCTCAGAGCACATAGGGCGCAGGGCAGGGGACACCCAGGGCGGGGCGCCAACCCACCACAGGCTTATTGATCAGAATAAGGAGAAAATTAAAGAGAACACTCTTATGTCCTTTGAATCAGCCAGAGTTTGTAATGTAAAAATGTAGAAGCATGGCATAAGGAATGGGTGTATCAATTTAGATAGTCTGATCGTGAAAACAAAAAAGGTTACTTTAGACCATAGATGACTGTTGTAAGGAAATAGATCTGTCCTTCACTTGCTCTTTAATTTTAATAACACTTATTGCTCCAGAACAAAAAAAGAATGCAAGAATCTCTCTTGTATTGTATTTTTAAACAATGAAAGAGTGCCTGTATTATACATCTCCATAGACATGAGAAGTGACACACAGCTAAGGAGTAAAATTAAGGCCAGACAACTGTTCAGTACTACAAACTGCAAAAGTGGTTCAGCTCCTTGGATAGCAGCAAATGAACAGTTCAGATCAACATACACTAGCCGATGAGCATTTTGCAGTCTGTCTCAGTGCCAGTGAACAGTTTATCCACACAGACCACACTGCACAGTTTAATACTATGGACACCGCACTCTAGCCATACTTTCCCACAGGCAGCTGCCAAGAACTAGTTAGAACACTGTACCTAATGTTCCAATACACTGTTCAACACCATGAGCAGCAGCAGTATTTAGAACTGTGGACACTAGACATTTCAACATCATAGAGAGAAACCATTAATTATTTCAGAACTATTGACAATGGCCAATAGGCATTACACAACTACAGACAGCAGCCAATAAGCAGTTCAGTACCACACAAAGTAGCCAAGAAACATTTCAGCACCACAGACAGCAGCCAATAATCACTTTAGTACCAGACTCAGTACTCAATATGAACCTCTGCACTGCAGACCACAGCCACAAAGCATGCCAGAGCCCAGACAGCAATAAAGGGGTTGCGAACCACAGACCATAACCAATAAGCACTTCAGCACTAACACAACACCCAATGTTTAGCACCTTCCAAGCCACTGCACCATAGCGAAAAATGCATGGTTGCTCCACAAACCACCAGCAGCCCCTGAAAGTAAATGAGTAACAGAAGTGGGCTCTGGAGGTGCTGTTGGATGTGTGTACCCAAGGAGATGTCCTATACTAGCAAAGCTTGCCTTAACTTTAACTTTCCTTCATTTTCTCAACATGTGGAGCTCAGTGCTCCCTGAGGCACCATTTTGTCTTCATTACTGGTTGCTCGTTGAGGCAATATATATAAAATGGACTCCTGCATGCCCCTGTCAATTTTTTTGGCTGTGACTATGCAGAACAAACTACTCCTGGCATGTCTTATATTGCTTGTATGAGAAAGGGCAGGGTGTATGCAATGCTAACTGTGAGTAGCATTTTGCTTGCGCTGCACGTGCAGTAAATCACATAGACTGCCCTTCTTATGTTGATTCAAAGGACTGCTGCCACATGCAGAAGGTATTTCCTGAAGCATCGCTGAAGAGGCTGGAGATCTTCTCTGGAGTTGGGCACAGAGTGGGTTTCTCTCCTTTTATCAGCACTTGCAGGTCTCCATTAGTGGATAAACGTGTTTTTGGCCTATAGCATTTTGCCCACAGTCTGATGAAGCCTGACTATCCTGAGAATGAAAAATTTAAGTGTAAGTTTAAAACCACATGTTCAGTGAAATGTACTACAATAATCATAAATGTCTGCTAATATACAGTTTTGCATAGCTTATTTTCTGAGCTGTTTCAGTTCATAGCATGAGAAAAAAAAACAGACAATAAAACAAAGGGGCCTCTCATGTTCATACTAATTAGCGTTGAAAAATAATTAGCTCCAAAGTAACAATTCCACATTAAGTAGGTGGAAAAAAACACATTAAAAAAGGAAAATGTCCCTGAAGACATCATGTTGGTAATCCCATTCATTTTAATTAAATATCTTCCTTTCCCAAAATTTGTTGCTATTTAATTAGAACAACAATCCAAAATTGTTGAGAATCTTCATAGGCTTGTAGTGCTTCTCAGCTGTGGCAGACTCCTCACTGAAAGTAGAATATATGAGCACCATCTGCCTAAAAGGAATTCTCAAGCTTGACAGCTGACGCCTTTGAGAGCTCACCACAAGGAGAGTTCATTTTGTTAGTCATGTTTGCCTTTCTCCTGAACACAGGAGTGCTGCCTGTGGTTCTTAAGCCACAGCAGGGTGCCATCTAAACAAGGATACAGCTCAGAGATAGTCTGTGTAGACTCGGTGGATTCATCTCTCTTGCTAATACTTACACAGTGTCTTTATGGCCAGCTTCATGTGCAGAGGAACAGTGAGCATGGGATGGAGAAATTTTTAAAAATAATGACAACATAAGCCATTTTGTGCTGTATACTTAGCTATTGGATACGTAAATGGTAACCATGGAAACAGAGGATGGCTTAATTAGATAAGAATTTATTCTATAGCCCAAATGGCTACAGAAATTGAGACTTTTGGGTTGCATTGATTGTGCAATGTTGTTAAATCGATTGATCTGTGGTGGAGCTGTTCAGTAATCACCCTTTTCCTCACATTCTGATTAATCAGTCTATGGCTGCTGTCATCAGTATAATTAACTTACTGCCCATATGCATATTTCAGTTTGATACTTTTAATTATAACTAGCAAATCAATGATAGAAGTGTAAACATTTATACTGAAATCTGTCCATTAGTTTGCATTTCACTCTTAAGGACCGGATTCCAGAAGTACCCCTGAAGCTGAAGTGAAGTTTGCACTATTCCAACAAACAGTCACACATTTGAGTCTCCCCTCGGCACTCAGTGCCTATGAGCCTTCGTCTTGGCATTAAAGGGGCAAGCTGGACTGTATCAAGCAGAGGGACTGAGAGTGCCCCAGAAACATGACCAGCCGGGCGTCACCCAGGGATGCACTGGTTTACTGATCTGGCTGCTGTTTCCAAACCTCGAGGATGTTCTGTGAATGCAAAATCCAGTAGAAAATATAACAGCTTTCCAAGTTCACAGATCTGCAGAAAGTTATTGTAGTGCTATGAATATATGAAGTAGTTTTATTCATTTGGGATTTCACATCACACGGTGGTGTTTTTTTTCCAAATCTGTTGTACATACACATTATTGGTTTATTTTGAGTTTTATTGTATGCATTTTATATTTCCTTGCCCAAAATCAGTCCTTACTTTGCATAATTGTGCCCTAGCCAAATTCTTCAAACATAGGAGGCTCGTTTGGTGTCTGAGTACACACAGATAGTCCTGTAGCAGTCTGCATTGGCTGGCTGAAGCACTGCCAGAGTGATTCAGTCTGCGTTTGTGTTTGACAGCGGGAGCCTGAACTACAGTGAGATGCGTGATCTAATACTAAAAGCCTCTGATTTTGAAAAACCAGAAAACAATTGATTTCTCCGTTTCTAAATTTGGACTCCCAGTGTGTGTGTGTGCATGCACAGATTTTTTTGTATGTGTTTGAGTGCCCTTGTCTTGTCTGCCCCCTCAACTCCATCCTCCCCCTCCGTCTGAATTTTTCTCTCTGATCCATCGTTATTATTCCCTCTTGCTTCAGTTATGCAGGATCAGAGTTGTGCGATTGTAATTATGATTAGTTCCCTGTTAATTTGCTTTGATATTTCCCCTTCAATGTGGTGGCAGTTTTTGGAGGCTGCCACAGACCCACACAAGATTGCACTTGCTTGCCACAATGAGTTTGTGCGTTCCTGCATTTCTCAGATCACAATATCAGAGTTTGCAGTTTTGCATTGTGTATTTGTTGCTATATGCTTGTGTAGGACCGCATTAAATTCACTCGCCCACCTGAAAGTTATATCTTCGTATCCTTTAAGTGCACCTCCTGCCCTTATTAATTTCCCTTTCACAATACTGAGGCTATAGTTTTATTTCTGTTGTTTTTATGCCTTAGGGAACATTGTAATAATGAGTATGGAATAGATGTCCAGGCTCAGCCAGAGATATTCCCCATGAACTGTTGTTGATGTCGAGACACTGATGCCCTGTGGAGGGGCCACAAGACAAGAATCCACTGTTAGAACATCCTGGGATGGCTGAGCAGTTGGACCCTTGAACACAATACCTCACTTCAATTGTTACTGTAAAATATCATTTAGCAATAGCTTTACAAATGATTAAACTTTATAAGCAGAAACATTTACCTTAGCTAAAAGTGTTGTTGTGAAAATAGTATAAAACCACTCTGTGAAGAAAGTTGCAGAAGGTTACTGGTGAAAGAGGAGAAGTAAAGAGGTCCAAAAACCCAGAACGTCCATTTTGACATTAACCTTGGAAGACTCAGTGTTGTTTGTTCATGGCAGAATAAGGTATATGTTAGTAATTATTTTAAAGGGAATGACCATCATAGTGCCACTATAGATAAATCAAAAAACAATGCTAACAAAATGTAATGTACTGATACACTTTGAAGCACTTACTACAATACCTGTATTTTTGAATGAAAGTATCAAGTGAATAAACAGATGTAATAAGTGTAAATGTAAACTGTGCATTGAAAAAGAAAAATCATTCCCCATTTATTTATTTGCAGTGCTGTCTGAGTACTCTGCTGCACACATGCTGCGTAGCTTTAGAAACATCAACAAACTTTCCCACTTGCCTGTAGAGAAGATTTAAAAAGGGAACTGGAGGGAGTGAGAAGGTATAAATAAGGGAGATTGGGGGGTGTGAATTCTGAAAGAAGAGAAGGGAGAGAGTGAGAAATGGAATGAGAGTGAGAAAACTAAAAAATGTGTTGCACAGAAAGACACACAACCTTAATTAAGAGGATTAACAAGGTGCTGTGTGCGAACCGTGTTTGATACAATGCCCAGGTCTGAATTTACACCCACAGTGAAGAGGTTACAGCAGCATAATTAACAAAAATATCTTGTGCCCCCGTTGGCTCATTTTCATTGTCAAATACATGCACACGGAGAGAAACACGTTCCTGCATTAATGACCATGTGAAACTGTAGGCCAGTAATATGTTTGTTAAACAAGAAACAAAACTGTTATTAATTGGGAACAGATACATAATATGCACTTTTCGATTGGCTACTTTTTCCCACTGGCTACAGGAGTCACTAGTAAGAAAAGTGGGTGGCAGCCTCAGGTGAGTCCAGCCAGCAAATAAGAGAATGATCGCTGGGATGGAGGCTTCATCTGTTCAGCCAGGGGACAGTTACACTGCTGTGACACATAACACAATATAAACTTTAACTCAGCAGTCACTGAAACTATCATTTTCATCATAATTTGCAGTTGTCTCTAGATGTGTTCACAAATGTTTTTATTACAATGTACTTTGAGCACTACTTTTTTCCATTTTTATAAAACAGTATTGGTATATCTCACACCGATAGCAACAAAATATACTGAACTGACTCTGTGATGTTGGTGCTTCTTATCTTTATGCAGTTGTGACAGGCACTGTCCTGTACGTCAATCTAAATAATGTAAGTACACACTAAAATGCAATCTTAAACACCTTTAATATTTAGTTTAAAGCACCAGCATAAACAAACTGTGTATCTCAGTAAGGATGAAAACCTGGAAGTAAGACGTATCCAAAGATATAAAAAGAATCTCTTTCTCTCACACACATATTTGTACAATTGTATGCAAATTGAGATGATCTCTTTATTGTGTCTAAAGGTCAGTCCTTCTCTAGTGCAAGGCTGGCTTGCATATACAGTACTCAGACTGCCAAGGGGAGTTTTCAATAAGCATGTACTTTCACTTCTGTTTCTTGGCTTTGTCTTAGCAGACATGCACATAAACAGACTGGCGGGCAAATAATATATAAGCAGCAGGCCACAGAAGTAAGAGCATGTATGAATATTCAGGGAAGAAGAGACAGCAGAGGACTGTAGGAAGGCAGCAGTGTTAGGCTTTTTAAGAGTAAGGGCCACTCTCATTTCCACTGCCACAATCTGTGACAACCATCTCCACAGCATTCCCTTCATTTTTATCTGAAAGGAAACATTCTTCAACTCCAAAGTTCTGTACTTCCACACCTTCACATTTGCTTCTCAGTTCCATGTCCCACTGAAGTCCAGGCATGGGGTGTCCGAAAAAAGAATGATGGGCACAAGATCTTCAGGTGAATGCCAGAGCAGAAAGCTGGAAATTAGCTGGAGATGGAATCAGCAAGGAAGGAGAAGAGTATGTTAAACAGGAATTTTAGTAGACCAAGAAAATGAAGGATTCTTCAAAGAAAAAGAGGGATTAAGTGTATAGCATAGATGCCACTTCAACAAGTAGTACTACCAGTGCACAAAAGAAGGTGATTCTGTTCTTTTGAAATTCTGCCAGCAAGACTTCCTATCCTGAGCACAATTGGGTGGGGAACCCAATCCCTCCAAAAGGCCTGGACAGAGCAGGACCAGGTTATTTGGTAGTACAACCTTAGAGTTGTAGATTGGATCTGCAAAATGAAGACAGAAACTCTGTGATAGGGGTGGAAACACTAATGTTTCCTACTCCCTCTTCATCACGTCAGCTGACGGCTCAGTATCAGCTGTTCACAATAAACACGTTAAAAAGTCTTTCTTATTTTTTGTCCTATGTTGAATCTCTCCCGATAAAAGTTTCATCTTAACTTTGCTAAACCCAATCCTAATTAAGACACCATGATTTTTATTAACAGAATACACTGTCAATTCTACATTTGTGATTAGCTCTAGACCAGATCCTCGTCAATTAGGGATCATTAATTCATTTAATTATGTATTATTACTTTAATGACATTTGAGACAATTGCTTGACTTCATTATGTGCACTTTGATGATAGGACAGCACTTACTGTTAGATTCTCTGATACTGTTTGACCTGGTTTGTGACATGCGCGTACTGTTATTCATTGTAAGTCACTTTGGACAAAGGCATGTGCTAAATGAATAAAATGTAAAAAAAAAAAAAAAAAAAACTATGTAAATAATTAATATGTGTCATTACATTACATCTTTGTCAAAGTGACTATCCTAAAGAGCTAAATGAGATTCTAACAAATGGTCATTCTGATTGATACTTCCTTTGTGACAAAAGTAATTTCTTTAATTACATCCATAAAACAGGAATGAGTAGTGTTTGCACTACAACTTCTCAATTAAGTTCTCAAAAAGAAGTTCTGCCCTTTGTCCATTTCAATGCAGTACGTCTATAAAGATGAGCTGTTAATACGGCCAACACTTCTCATGATTCTGGAGACACTCTCAGTCTCTGCAGACCTGGGTACCAGCTACAGTACATGGCTCTTATTCAATCCCCTCAGAGTAAAATAATTGGATTTTTTTGTCCTCACTGGGTATAGTCTCTACTTGTGACATCCTCTTTAATGTGTTCTCCTGCCATTGTCCTTCCCATTGAAAGCAGAACAAAACCTAAAGCCAGCAGTTACCATTATGTGATCATTGTGTAATGCCACTGCACGGGCTACCCTTACTGTAAAGCACACTCTTACATAATCAGCATCTTAGCAGCACAAAGTCAGGTTCCTAAACAAACAAGCAAAACAGCAAATGTGTAACAGCAAAGGGGTCACAGCCCCGGGGCAACTTGGCCTAGTTTGATTCTGTTACCGAATGGAATGCTGCCAATTCTCATCATGTGTTGCAGCTCTTGCTGAACTACAACAGCACAACGGCCCACAGTATCCTCAATATATATATATATGCATTTAATGGACTAGATAACTGTTTCACTGAGCACTGATTTCTCTTTAATCAGACTGAAAATCTCCAGATAAGAGTTGTACAACGTGGTAGGAATGGGTGACTTCCATGACTCCTTGTATATAGCTTCCAGGAAAATCATCTCTCATTTTGCATGGGACAGAGGGCAAAGAAAGATGAGTCTGACCAGCTCACTGGTTCTATGGAATCATTCTCCTCTCTTCCCTGTTTAGTTTTGCACTCACTATCATCCATGGATTTCATCTGGATTGCACAGATTTATCTGGAGATAAGTGGAGGGAAGAACAAATGCAGTATTTGCAAAGTATTGCTGCTTCCTAAAGTGCTGGTCTGGCCCCTCTGTAGCCCCTGGTGTATTTATGAACAAAACTTCTCTTCTGTTCTCCTCTTTATCTCTTTCTTCCTCTTTGGCTTCCTACTAAGTCACCGTCATCTCAGACATGGCACCCAGGGGCCAGCTTCCTACCACTTCACTCTAGCGCTCAGCACTCCTGCAATTCCTGTTCTTGTCACGCAAAGGTCAACTTTCATATCCAGCAGAGTCATAAGGAGTCCAGACGTGGGTGGAGGGGTGCCATGACCCAGTTCCACCCTGTGGTGCAGGTGTTACAGATCATGGGGAACGAGGTTCTTGATCAAACATGGTGGGAGCTATGGCTGGCTGATGTGACCGCAAGACAATTAAACCATGCAAACCTTCACTGTCAATAAGAGAGACTTACTTCCACCTTGCCCAGTTTGTTTTAATGTATAACTAAGTTGAAATGTGAAAGGTTTCACAGCTGTTGGCAACTGGCATCCATTATTTTATAAGTAGTATCTTCTGTCTCACATGATCACATGATAATCACATGACTATAATCAATCAATCAATTAATTAAAATGGTCCTAGGTCCTGGCAGCATTCAATTTATAAATAAATCTCTCAGTTGCCCTCTGTTTAAATTTAACAGCTCTAGGACAGGTATATGCTCCCCGTCCCCCCCACCATTTTTAAACTGTTTATACAGTCCTGACTCAGTTCAAAGCATGAGTTATATTACAGCTGAATCCATTAGGCATTGAAAAAAACAGGCTGCCTCCCAAAGTGATTGTCAGTGACTGTGGTTACATATTTTTGTTCACACATTTTTCTAAGTTCTTTCCAGCCTGTGAGAGGTATTTTTAATTTTACATTCTTTTGCATGTACATTTGGGAAACTCGACACAAGTGAGTGATGCAATTTGGGACAAGCACCAGACACACTGTAGAATACAAACTTGCTAGCAGTTAATTATTTTTTTCTATCCCCTACAAATCAAAGACCCATTTATCAACATTTGAAAGTTAAATATATACTTAAAACTATAAAGCTACTTTTAAGTCTACCAGCGACCCAATACAGGCAGTTAGTAAATGTTAGGAACCCAGGAGTAAACTCTGCAGTATCAGAATTGTCTGTACACAGCTTTCACTCTTACTCTTACTCTTAGCTGCATGTCTTGTCCTGGCTGACTTGAGCATCACACTAGTTTCAATGTGCACCAAGGAATGAAGACAAGTGACATAGTAGGCCTGACTTCAAATGGAGAGCTGCGTCACTGGGAGGGTCGGTTCTGCTCGTGTCACGAATGTGAAAGTGTTTCCGTGTGAATTCCCTGGTAATTAGAACAGGAACACAATTAGTCTCCCAAGCAGGAGACTCAAGCCTTTAGCTCAGCGGGCTAATTGTCTTGTCTGGTAACTCTGTAGAGGCTGGGAAGTTGTGAGTTTGAGCCCCGGTTGCCCATGTAACATTGGTGCTGTTTGACCCAGATAACTATCGGCTGCTACCAAGCTGTGGTTGCTGTAGATATTTAGAGGGGGAGGGTGTAATGGATATGAAAATGTTGCCATGTGAATCCCCTGGTAGTCAGGACAAAGATGTTATTAGTTCCCTAAGCGGGACAGTTGGATCTTTAGCTCAACGGGCTAATCGTCTTGTCTGTTAACACTGTACAGGCTGTGAGGTTGCAAGTTTGAGCCCTAATCACCCCTGTAATACTTGCTTTCTGCAGAGTGTGGAAAAGAAAAAGAGGAATATCCAACAATAAATTTCAGAATGAGGACCATACCGATGAGAGTCTTGGGGTGTCTTAAAGTTCAAGCACATCAGTGCTACATACTTCCCTCCCTATAGTTTTAATATCCATGACTCCAGACAGGACCTCCCTAGAGAGTGACATTTCACAAAGTGAACTGACTGCCTAATGGGAATATCAGACATCTGGTCTGGCCATAATAATCGTGATGAGGCAGGGGAAGGGGCTAAGCAGAGAAAGGAGGGGGGGTAAAATGTGTCTTGTTCATACATTTCCCATTTTTGGGTCTGCTGTAGAGGCCGACCGAAATGGATTTTTTGGTTTCCGCCGAAACCGAAGCCAAAACCTAAAGTTACAAATTGACTTTCGGCAGAAACCAAAACCGAAGCCGAAAGATATATCACCCAAAAAAATCCCGAACACAAGATTTATGAAATATGCCATGATGCTATG
>JABJVR010004085.1:0-15122 GCA_025773905.1 Chitala chitala
ATATACAAACCTAACAATGCTATACCAAATCAAAAAAATGTGCCACATAACATTTGACATCCAAAACCTCAATGAACACAATTCCACACAATCCTCACACTCATAACAATATCAGATTTATGGCAAATGTTCCTGGGGTTAAAACTTTGACTGAGTAGCCCTAACAACATTATAAAATAAATTGGTCCTGTCCACTTAGTTGCCTAATAACCTAATTAAGACAGTGTTGTAACTCAGTAAACTGGGTATACACTCAATTCTCACACTCAGGAAAAATAGAAAATGTCAGGTATTTTTTACCAGGATTTACAGCATTGAAAAAGTTCCTGGGGTTCAAACCTTGCCTGATTACATTTTTTTTTGTTATATGCACCTAAATACAATCTATAAAAATATGGCTGTCTTTGCCTTGAGGACACTATGTTTAAAACACAGCAATAGTAATTCCGATGCTTATTTGAGGTATCTGACAGTTGTCTGTATTTAGTCATAATGCTATCTAGAATATATTTAAGTAGATTTGTAGATTTGCAGCTTGAAGAAATATGACCAAATTTTGCATAGGGGGCACTATGTTTAAAAGCTAGCAAACCTATTATTGATGCTTATTTGAGGTATCTGACATGTGTTGGTATTACAGTAAAGTATCTAGAGTAAAATTAACTTGGTTTGAAGCTGACACAATCCTTTATTTTTGTGTGACACAACAACTTTTTCCTTATGTGAGACATGGCCTGAATTCACCTTGGCAGACACTGTATTCAAAAGCCACAAGACATTCTTCTGATGCTTATTTGAGGCATTTGACACTTGTATGTATTTAAGTACAGTATCTCAAGTAACATTAATATGGCTTAATATAGCATATGTTTGTGTGACTCAAGTACTTTTGAACAGTTAAGTCTAATTTTGCATTAGTGGACACTACAGTGTAAACCTAGCAATCTTTTTTCTGAGACGTATTTCAGGTATGTCACAGTTGTTGGTATTACAGCAGAGTATCTTGACTTTGACATAATTTACTTTGAGGCTGACACAATTCTTTTTTATGAGACATAGGTTCTTTTGACCTGTGTTAAATATGGCCCAAATTTGTCTTAGGGGCAGTATATTCAATCACCAGCAAACATTTTCTGATGCTTATTTGATGGATCTGAGTTTTTTGCATTGAAGTATACTGTCTTGGATCAATTTAATTTGGTTTGAAGCTGGCACAAGCCTTTGTTTTTGTGTGACACCATAACTTTTTACTTTTGTGAAATGCATATAACTGCCACTTTTTGCTAATGCTTATTTATCTGACTATAGTTTGTATTCAAGCATAGGACCCAGAATACATTTAATTAGGTTTGAAGCTGGGACATTTTTACGTTCTGCATGTACATTTGACCTGTGTGAAATATGGTGAAGCCCGTTCCTTTCAGGGTGGAGTGGGGTGATGTACATCTTCTTCACCCTCGGCAGTCGGCAGACCTCTGCCAAGTGTGCCTCTGGTCGCTGTGTAACTCCACAGGTACCCCAAATCGGCTCCTCTAAAACTCCTCTACCAACTCCTCTCTGGCGTGGGGCTCAGGATTGTTCATGGGGGCCCTTCCAAGTGGTGCAGGCATCACAGCAATGGACGTGGAGCTCATCATCCAGGTGGCAGCCTGGCCAGTTAAAGCCTTGTCTCAGCTGTTGCAGGGTCTTTGCTGTCCCAAAATGGACGAGTCCTGGTGGACCATGCACACACCACAGTACCATGTCCTTGAGTGAGTCGAGTACCAATAGCTGCCAGAGTATCTGACCAGGCACAAGGCTCTGCCACCTTCAGTAGAGCAGTCTAGCATGGATAGTTAAGGTGTTCCACTGAGGATAGTGTGCCTTCATGACCAGGTCATTTGCACTCAGTTCTAACCATTTCAATTTCCTGTTCTCCTGCAGTTGTGAGAGTGTTTGGTCTGATGATTGGGCCTACACAATGTCAGCCACACTCAGCTCGTAAAGCTTGCTGGGGTGCTGGAGAATGCTGAGTGGTGTGGAGTCCACTGGTGCTGTCATTGTCCTCACCTCATCCCCCATGCCGTTGCTCCCCCCTTGTGGTGTGTCTCTGTTGTTGGCAGCCTGCTCAGTCTCCCTCCCCTCCAGACAGAGATACAGCACACACGGTTCCCCTGGCATGGACGGTGGGATAGGGCACCTGCATTTTGTGCAGATGTCCCCCTGGTGTTGGATGTCACAATAAAAGCACAGCTTTTCTAACCACCTTTCCATCTGGACCTCAGGTTGTTGAGAAGCATGATTCATTTGCAGGAGAAGACAGCTGTCATATACATATGGACGAAAGTGAGTCAGTCCTGCCATCACCACCAATAGTTCTCATTGTGTCATGCAGTAGTTCTTCTCTGGTCTGCTGAGATAGCAGCTGAAGTAGGTAATGACACACTCCCTCCTAGGGTGGGACCGTGATATGATGGCCCCTATGTTGGTGTTGCTGGCATCTGTGTGTCAACTATGAAAGGGAGGGCTGGATCGGAGCAGGCCAGGATTGGAGCGGTGACGACATCTGTCGTGAGCTAATCAAATGCACCTTGTTGCTCTTTTCCCCAGTGAAAGGTGGTTTTCATGTAGGTAAGTTGGTGAAAGAGGATGGCGACATCAGCAAATCCCTTGAATCGGCAGCTCGGTCATGGACTGCAGCACTGGCCAGCATCTACCACCCTCACCTTGTCTAGATCTGTTGCGATGCCCTCCCCACTGACAAGGAGGCCCAGGAACTTCACTCACTGTTTGAGGAGGCTGCACTTGGTGGGGTTCAGCTTCAGGTTTGCTTGTCTGATGGCCTAAAACACCAGTCACAAGTTAGGTGCTGCACTGTCAAAGCTTGTTGCATGGACAAGCAGGTCTTTGAGATAAACAATGCAGCAGGTCTCTGCTATCCCTGCTAGCACCTTCTCCATCAGCCACTTGAAGGTGGCAGATGTATTGCAGAAGCCAAATAGGAGAACCTGAAACTGCCTTAAGTCTCTTCCCTGGGTGAAACCTATCCTTTTCTTCGACTTCGATTCTGCTTGACTTGCCTGTACCCACTTCTCAGGTCAATGTGCCTGAATCAGCGTGAGCCAGACAGCATGTCAAGTGCTTCACTGATTCGGGAAACAGTCCAGCCTCTGTTAGCCAATGCAGAAGCCCACCTAACTATCCTTCTTCTTAGCTAGGACAGTAGGGGCAGCCAACGGTGCATGCTGACAGGATCTTCCTGACTTCAGCTGCTGTCCGGTTTGCCAGGAGGAAGTGGGGGTGGGGCATTTAGATGGGGGATACATCACCTGTATTTATGATATGCTGCACCAGGATGGCTACAAAGACATCCACAAACCCATCCAATAGTGCCTTCAGACGAGTTCATTCACTCGAGCTCAGCCCCTTGCAGCTTCGTTTTAAGAGTGCTGCTAATCTGACTGATGATGTATGGAGACAGGGCTTTGGTGGGCTGACTGGGGAGCTGGATTGAGAGAGACTTTCTGAGGCTCAGCATGCAGGATGTCTTCCTGAGCAAAGCTGTAGAGGGGGGGATGGTGGTTCCCCTCAGGAACAGCGTGCAACATGTGGCTGCCCCCCAGAGGATGTGTTAAATGCAGAGAGGTAATTTCCCTCTGGGATTAATAAAGTACTATAAAAAATCAGAAATTAAGATGAAATGTCTGCTTAACCAAATATGTTGAAAAAGTCCATGAGGTGTACTTGCTTCATTTTCTATTTTCTTTATAACCATCTCCTAGTACTTTTTCATCATAAACTGAGATATAGGCTCTCTGAGTATCTAACTAAACAGACAGGCAAAAGAGAGTGGGGAGTACATGCACACAAATATGCATATCTGACAGGATCATGTGGACACCACAGCATCCTATTTTGTTATAAAATGACTTGGAAAATTCCAAAAGAAATCCCACCCACACATGGAATGTGTTCTCTTGATGTAAGCGATGATGAGACCATTTGAACACAAGGTTCTACAACGGGTAATTTTCAAAGCAGAAGCCAGAGGCAGTGTGAAATAAGCATATCTGTTCAGAAAGAACATATGACATTAAAGAATATTTGCAAACCTATGTCAAACTTTATTGTAAAACCACATCAGTTATTCAATCAATCAAATTAAAAACATGACACCAGAACCTGGCACCTTTAAATATGTGAACTAAAGTGTATTTTACAGCTTAAACAACTATTTATGAAATATGGAGAAATTAAGTCCTGAAATAATTACAAATTAAATCCCATACAAACTGCCCTTACTGAAGTCATCATAAAAAAGTGCCTTTAATAAAATTCACAGTGCAAATGCAACATACGAATGGATGGAGAGTCCTGGGGTTCACATGAAAACAAAACAACAAAAAAAAAAATTATAAAGTCACTGAAGCATTTGGATGCCTGAACCCATAAACGCCCAGGTTTACATTATTGCACCTCTGCAGGTATGCTCCTGTTGGAGTTGTAAGGAAAGTAATACAGGTCTTGTCGGACAGCCATGAGAAGACCAGGCAAGCCCTGACGCCCCCCCAGCTGTGAGGAGAAAACCACACTGGGCACTGACTCCTTGCCTGCTGGATGTGGTGAAGGAATGGTCCTCAGTAAGCGTCCATCGCCCAGACTCCAGAACCTGGTGTAGCAGTCTTGGCCAACTGTGGAAAACCCAGCAGTTTTATGGTAGAAAGACACCAACAAGCCATAATGAAGTTTTGATACATAGTGTGTGGCAGCAACTGAATCATCATTCCATGGAAAACTATTGTTCTTTCACCAACAACATGACAACAAATTTGTTGCCTGTTGTACACCCACCTGCCAACAGTAGGCCTTCAGGTTCATTTACATGTAGAGGCAGGTAGGCATACTCATTGTGATGACCCTCATAGCGCTGTATGCCTCTGGCAACACGTATATCCCACAGCTTGATCTGACCAAACACACAGATATGACATTATTCATTCTAAATAACTCCTAATTCCTTTTCTTTACTCAACCTAAAACATCTACATTAAATGCAATTCTCTTTTGATTTAATATGCTCAAACACTGGTCAAAATTGTTTATAAAACTACAGTTCCTTTTATGTACTTTTTTTTTTTTTTTTTTTTTTTTTTTTACAAAGAATTAATATAGTTTGACAGCATAAAAAAAGACAGAGAGAAGGGGAAGTTTAGAGACGGACCGTTCCCAACATGTCGGCTGCAATCAGGTAGTTCTCATCTTGTAGGATACGAACAGAGGTGATGGCTGACTCCTGGTGGAGGCGGCAAGCCTTCCACCCATTGCCCCGGCGTGCACGCTGCCTCAGATCAATGCTGAAGATCTCTCCTGATCGGCAGCCATTATACAGGACAGGGGCCTGGTGATCACAGGATAGGCTCAAACTACAGGTACTTGATGAACTGATTCTGAAATTTGTACACACAGAACTGCCAACATTTCTCCCTCTTCCACCCATACAGAAAAATGAGAGACTTGGATTGGCTAAACCAGAGCCTCGGTCCTTTACCAAATGCTACTACTTCCTAGCGTTAGTCCAGCACAAAGTGCAGGGTCTGTTGGACGGCACAGACACCGCCACCGATGGAACCGAAGGATTACCAACCGATGCGTCACGCCACCTGTCGTTGGACACGCACACAGAGAGAGAGGGCAATTTGGAAACACCAGTTAACCTAACCTGCATATCTTTGGACTGTGGGAAGAAACCGGAGAACCCGGAGAAAACCCACCAAGCACAGGGAGAACATGCAAACTCCACGCACACAGACCCAAGGCGGGACTGGAACCCCAGGCCTGGAGGTGCAAGGCAACAGTGCTAACCACCAAATTTGTAACTGACACTTTACACAAACCAGGTATGCTAATGTATGGCAGGTCACAAGCCATAGTGTTACTCTTAAAATACATATTTGTTTTTGTAAATGATGCTGAAACTTGTTCTTTATCATGGACTGCAATGGCGTCCATGCAAAATGTGAAATCATTATGGACTACAGGATCAGTAATTCAAGCTGGCAGGTAAATTGTTTCAGTTCATGGATTAGATACAGTACAGGCTATATTTTTGGCAACAGGACAAAACAGTTATTTTTCTCATGTTCTGATCAAATATACAATCATCCCAAATTTTTTTAGTTAACACAAAACAATGTCTTAAATATCCCAGAAGACCATAAAGGACCAATATTTACTAATATGCTCATATCACATTCTCAATTTATGGGAAACTTAAGCCCAAGAAATGATAAGATCTCTCAACAATAGATGAGCAGTAGGTTCGCTGACCAGCTAAACTGTCTATTACTTCAGTAATGACCACTCCCTGGATCCCTCACACTTCTAAAGCAAATCATACCACAAAATACTGTCCAAACTCATATAGGGAAGATTTCAACATAATGTTTTATTTCCTGACCACACATTTATGCTGTGCAGCTAATTGCTATATCCAAAAATGTGTGTTACAAATAAGAATAAGATTCACAAATGGGAATCTAAGTACAGTTTTTACCAAGGAGCCAATGTGGCATTATAAACTAGATGTGTGCCTCTAAATCATATTTATTAAAATCACTTCTTCTAAAATTCGTTTTTAAGTGTAAACAAAAACATCGCATGCATTTGTATATTCCATATGACCTTTCCACTGCAAAACAAGCATGACGCACTGTAAAATTAGCCTTGGAAATAATTAGGTAATTAAACTATAGATGAGTGTATCTATTAGTAATTAGTCTGATTACCTTCCTAATAGTATGTAATTAGCCTATAGATGCAAAATATAGGCAATGTCTAACCATAAACTTATTAGCGAACATTCTGCTGTTACTTGATGTGAAACAAGTTACTGACAGATTGAGAAACGTATGTTTATAAAATTTTAAATGCAGTGGAAACACAAAGAAAGACTTAAAGAGACCTGGTATTTCAGACTAGGTGTACTTTGGTGGTAATTCAGCTCACATCGACACCAATGGCAAATAACTTTGGTTTTGTCAACACACCCATCTGACAGAGCTTTGAAGCTGAGCTTCTCATTCAAAATACCTTCTTCTTTAGTCATTGTTCCTTGTTAGTTGCCATCTGACTCAATGCTACAGGATTACTAAAGGACAGGCAAATTATTTACATAGTTTATATAAACTAATAAGAACCTTTTCATTGCTCCTATCCTAAAATGTGTAAATCCCCCAACCTTCTCAGGCATGTATAGAAGAATTCCCTCTGATTTTGTGTAAAGCACTTTGAGGCACATTGTTGTGAAAGGCGCTATAAAAAAATACATTGAATTGAATTGAACTGATTTTCAGAACTGAATTTCAAGCCTTGTTTGAAGATGTTAAGAATAAAAATCAAAACAGCAACAACATCAAAAATAGCACACTTCTTGGGTTAATTGTTTCAAATGGTAATGATATTATACTAGTATACTATTTTGTTTACTCGTTAAATAAATCTGTAGTTTAACATAGTTGACCTTTGTTTATTTGACATTACTGTACATGATGAATTGACTCTCAAACTATTGCTCCAAAAAGAGGTTTTAGCTAAATAAAAATTAAGCTGAACCAATTTTAAACTGAAACAAACCGAAACTGAATCGAATTGTGAGGTCAGAGCTGATTCCCAGCCCTTATTAGTAACAAAAACAGCTGTCAGTCATGCAAGTTTTACACAGGTTATTTGAAACAACATAAATGCAAGAAGTAAGATGGCATGACTCACCCGCAGGGCAAACTGTTGTGCCAGCACGTCACTGCCAACGCCGTATGTCTGCCTCTTCCCTGTCATGGCATCCGTCACAATAACACGCCGAGAAAGGCCTGCAAAGCCACAAAAATGATCAGGACAGCCAACACACCCTCTCAGGTCCTGTTCTCCTGTAATGAGAAGAGCACACATACTCACCTGTGCTGAAGTTCTTGTCAGCCTGTGGGTTTAGACACCAAGCACAAGACCAAGCTGTTGAAATCTTAAAACTACACAGCATTCCTGGCTGTTCTGTAGAAAGAGTGTTTACAGTTGTTTAAAAAATAGCTTCCTTCAAAAGACAGGTCAAAGCAAATCTACCCAGAATACCAATTTGTGATTATGATAATTAATCAATTGACTTTATGATTTCCATACAAAAAAAGTGGAATAACTGATCCCTTCATAACACAGTGATCCTTCCATTTTTCCCCCCATTTTTAATCTCAAAGTGTGCAGTTCTTCTGTACTTCAACAGTATTATTTGAAATGTTAAAACCATCATAGAAACCTTGCCAGCAGTACTTTCTCTTGATGCAAAGTCACACATGAAACATCATAATACCCACCTGGATCCTGTTTCCTTTATTTCTTTACAAGTCAAATGAGTTAAAATGAGTGTACTTTTGTGTTAGCTAGTAATAAGGTACTGCAGAATAAAGCAATATCGGAGATGCAAAGCACTCCATTTCACCCTGCAATGTGAGTCCAAATGTCTTAAACAATTACTCAAAATAATAAACGCTTGTATAATAATTTCAAAGTAAATTTGTTAAACATTGTTGTGATAAATCTTAAGAACAAAAAAAATTAAATACCCAAGTTAAAATGACATTTCATACAAGGTACTTCAGATTCTGGATTTCAAGAAGGCAGAGCCTAAAGGTGATTTTGTAACTATCCCTTTGTGTGAAAATGTGTGTGTAATTTTCCAGGTGAGTGAATGGGGCATTCTTTTCCTTTTTCAACCTGATAATTCACCCCCACCTCAAAACTGTATATGCAAAGGTTAACAATGATATTGTTAACATTTAAGGTTCAAAACAAATTCTATATTTCATGTTAGAATGTCCATGGGGGTTAGGTAGCCAGTCGATCTTGGACCCCCACTGTGCCAATTGTAGGGGGGCCAATGTCACAGATGTGAATGCAGGCTAGCACGTGATTAGGTGTGTGCATGTATACAAAAGAAGAGTAAAATGTAGGACATGGAAAACACCATGCTGTAATTCTGTTCAGTTGTATTGCTGTAAATAAAAACTTCATTTGTAGGCAAAGAGATTTGCATCATTTGACATGGCAGTCCAATGTAAGCCAAGCTAACTAGCAATGGAAAGTTAAAAAAAAAAAGTTATATATCAGGTGAATCCTACATGGTGTTATTACAGCACAGCTGGAAAACGCATGCATTTTCATACTGTGTTCTGTACACAATACACTACTATTGTTTACATAAATCTTAAAATTGTAATGCACCCTGATACCAATAAACGTACATGTATTTGTAGAAAGACGTATAACAGAATAGAATCGCTGGAGAGATGCAGGAAACTGAAATTGAAGTTTGTCTTATCAAAAAAAACCAAGTTCTTGCACTTATAATAAGTATCTTGACTGTTATTTTAGTTTACGATTCTCGCTTTGTCTCACGTCTGATCTGTGATGCCACCATATGCACCTTTCTGGGCCAACTCATGGATTACCAAAGCTAAATTAACAATTTTAGTAACTGATTACCACTGATGATGTCATGATGTCGATTTATATTTGCACCAAAATAACACGTTACAATAATGCCGCTGAAATATTATAAACTGTTGGAAATGTGCAGTGTTAACTCTCTCTTAGAAAGACCCAACAGAATATATGTACACGTCAGTACACTAACCTGGATTGGAATTGCTAAACAAAGAAGCTGGTAGCAAGCTGACACAGCCAGGAGTCTCAGCTACACCTACCAGACACAGTCTGAAGAAACACATTAAGACAACAACATCGCAATTCATAAATCAGTTAGAAAAACATGCTTCAGTACTGCTACAAAGAACACTGCAGAAAATCAACATTTTCTCTTCATGTCTGCAAAGGATACAGGACATGTGAGTCTGAATGGGTCACTGAAGCCCAGCATACCGAGTTCACCTGAAATAAACAGCAGGTGTCTGTTTTAGCTATGAATATGAATCATTTGCATATACAATTGGTAGTAATGACAGCTGACAAAAGAAGCCCGGCAGCGTCCCTCTCACCTTTCGGTTGGTGAAGTACAGGTTATCGCACATCTCCACAGACAGCGAGCCCTTACTACATCCGTGAAAGTTCATAATGCCATACTTGCAGCCTCCATGCTCCAAACTGTTCACTGTAAAAACCCGCTCACAGGCGGAGTCCGCCTGACGGCAGAGACATGTTTTTCACAAGCATTAATTCCACTGCACTCCGCATAACACCTTCATATTTTTAATGCAAATATTAAAAAATGAGACAGCCTAGGACCAAACCAGGGAATCAACAACGCTGAAGAATCTTAAAATAACTCACCACAATGAGGTGGAAATTGCCTCTGTTGGATGTGCTGAAGTCAGAACTTTGAACTTCTAGTTGCTGGCGTCTCATGTTGGTGACTTTCAGCTCATGGATAAGCCTTACAAATTTGATGCATTATTTGTTAAGAATCCTAACTAAACATTACAGAACTTGAAACTAAGACCCCATATGTCACTCACCCTTTCCCCAAAAATTTAAAAATGTACACTATAGGTCAAAAGTTTTAGAACACCCCCATTTTTCCAGTCCAAAAAAAAAACTAAAAAAATAATAATGTACATTTAAAAAAAGGCCTTTTCAGGGAAGAGGTAATGGGGTAACAGCAGTTGGTCTATAGCAATGTATGTAAATTAAGCCATGAAAGTTTATGCTAACAATTCCTACAGGTGTACCAGCTTTTGTTGATTACTTACAGGCCCTCTGTCTGTATAAAAGCAGTGTTGGAACAGACTGTGTTACCACACCCTCTTAAGCAATTCTTGGACAGTATTGTACTGCAGGAAGTAGTATATTGTTGTCAAAATGGCAAGAAAAAGGCAATTAACAAACACGGAACAGGCCATTACAATCCTTAAAAATGTAGGTCTTTCAAACAAAGTCAAGGTGTCAGTGAGTACAGTTTCCTTCATCAAAAGGCACTTGGAAACTGGAGGAAATTCTGACAGGAAGAGGTTTGGCAGATCGAATGCCACAACAGAATCAGAAAACAAGTTTCTGAGAGTCAGCACCTTGTGTGACAGGCAGCTCACAGGAAACAGCTTCAAGCACAGCTTAACACTGATCAAAGTAAGCCTCAGTTTCAATGGTGAAGATAACACTTAGAGCTGCAGGTTTAACAGGTTGAGTAGCAGGAAGACTGCCATTGCTAAGATGGCAAAATAAGAAAAAGAAGCTTGCCTGGGCCATGAAACACCACCGGTGGACTACTGAAGACTGGAAGAAGGTCTTATGGACCAATGAATCAAATCTAATCTCTTCGGTTCACCACACAGGGTTTTTGTATGTCGTCAAGTAGGCGAAAGGATGGTTCTTAGGTGTGTGACACTAACTGTCAAATATGGAGAAGGAAGTGTGACAGTCTTTTGCTTGATCTAGAGTCGGCAACTTGCATGAGTGGCACCCTGAACCAAAACTACTACCACTACTATTGCAACACTATGCAATACCCTCTGGTGTACACGCAGTTGGTCAGGGATGCATCCTACAGCAAGATAATGACCCAATAAATACGTCCAGGTTGTGTCTGAACTACTTTAGAAGAAAAGACAGTAGGCTTCAAATCATGGAATGACCAACACAGTCTCCAAAGTTAAACCCAGTCGAGCTGGTTTAGGATGGACTGGACAGAAGGGTGAAAACAAAGCAACCTACAAGTGCAACACATTTGTGGGAACTTCTCCAACAACACTGGGAAAAACTTTCCGAACAATATTTGATTTGATCTGTTATAGAAAGAATGCCACGAGTGTGTCCGGCTGTTATATCTGCAGAAGGTGGCTACTTTGATGAGTCTAAAATTTAGATTACATTTTGTTACAGAAAACGATTCCATGATTTATTTTAGATGTCCAATTTTTTATTTGTTCTATGCTTTAATTTCAGAGTACACTGAGACATTAAACTATGTAAATTTTAATAAAAACTGGAAAAATTGGGGTGTTCTAAAACTGTTGACCAGTAGCGTAATATAAACAGCTATAGATGCAGTACTCTATGATGAATAAGTGTCATGAAATTATGATAGAACAATAGCATAAGCCATGTTACACCACACCATGTATGCGCTTTATAAATAAAACTGACATTGACATACCTGCTATATGAATTCCCTGGAAGAAGCCCCAAGTGCCTTTTCTGCAACAACAGTGTTGAATTCAGGCCTGTTCTTGGTGATTTCTGAAGAACAGAATATTTTTGTTTTTCTTTCATGCAAAAGAACATCTTAGCAAATCACAAGTAATCTAGAACTGGGAAAACTGAGGGGAAAGTGTGAGACAGCCAGTGAAGCAGTGGGTCCTGTCAAGAAATTATGTCCTGTCATCCTGCTCCAGCAGCCTGACCTGCTCACCTTGCACGCCCTGTTGTCCTGCTCCGGCAGCCTGACCTGCTCACCTTGCACACACTGTCATCCTGCGCCTAAAGGCTGACCTACTCACCTTGCACGCCCTGTCATCCTGCTCCAGCAGCCTGACCCGTCGCTTTTCCAGCTCCTTCTGTTGCAGCCCTTCCCTTGTCAGTGGGTTGCAATTATTGTGTCCCGGCAAGAGACGGAAATATCGGTTCTTCTCAACATCAAAGTAAAACCCTGGCAATTCTGAAAATGAAACCATGTGGAAGATACATTTCAGGTATATGTAGATTAATACCACTCATGTATCAGCTAAGTACCCATTTTGGTGTATGGTAGAAATAAGGGATTCTGACCTGGTGCAGGAGCATTGTTCCTGAAGGATGAAACTCTTGTGTCTAAAGTGTGGTTCTGCACCCTCTGAGAAGGGCCTGCATCTCTCTCAGACCTACTGAAGCAGTACAGTCACAAAATTATTTTAAAAACTCCCATTGTAAGAAACAAATCAGGCTTATGAATTATCACAAAATAACCACTTATGCTAATCGTAAACAAAAGCCCATCTTGTTAACACTTAGTCACACAAAAAATACATGTTGCAACTGATATTTCATGATGCCAGTCCAGAATAGGCTGGCAACCTACTGCAGTAATTCAAGTAATGTCAACGGCAATAACATGCAATGACGATGTTTCAATATTCAATTCAATTCCATTTATTTTTATATAGTGCCTTTCGCAACAATGTGCCTCAAAGCGCTTATTATATTATACTGGACTATTAGTATTAATGAAATACAAGTAAATATCTTTGTGAACTACTCTAATATTGTGGAGCTTAAATTTGTGTTCAAAAACAAAAAATTTATGGTTACCATAAATAAACCACTGTATTAGTTGTTACGCAACTTAATTTGTATTCGAGTACAGCACTTAATAAAGTTAAGAGTAACTGAATGAAGTTGTTAAATATGAGTAAGATAATGTTTTGTGTGTATGAGTTAAGCATGTAGTCGAAAACATCCTTACTCCACCAACACATGCAGGAACTACGCTTACATTAACAAGACAGGATTATACTAGTAATTGTGTAGTTGTCCACCTTCACCTTTGTTCCTGTGCTCTGTGACTTAAGCTGCCGCTTCGCCAACCAGACGCATACGCTTGTCGATTGCCGTCATTGACCCTGTGCTGAAAGTTTCCTTTCTTCATCCCTGTTATCAGCAATACATAAAATAACATTAATAATATTCCGCATACGAGAATAGGATGTTCACAATAATGTGCACACTTTTATTAGTAACCCATTGTCAGTATTAGTTTGTAATAACTTCTTCATTGCACTCTACGAGAAACTCTGCCGAAAAGGTAACTTCAACCATAAGGTCCCCTGACTCAAACGGATTTATGAAATTAATATAACGTTAAATTGTTTGTTATAAAAGCTTACAGGCTGAAAGCCTAAACAGTTACAACGGTTATAAATTTTCTCAGGCTAGCTACAATGCTACTACATGTGTCCACAGTCGTACTTGTAAACAAAAGCATTTAAACAAAATATAAACTTGTTAAAAATAAGTCACACATTTCGGACGATTTATCAAAATGTGGTTAAAATACGAATAAGGCAAATGTAAATATTTGTCGTCACAACAAATAAAAAGATAATACGTTCCGGGATTTGGTTTCACCTGCATAATGTTGTTGTGCTCACGTGACCATGTACAACGTCAGCTCTCAGCAGTGATTGGTGAAGAGCCTGTAAAACGCGCTCTCATACACTGATATGATTGGCTCTCTGAAAATAGTTTTTTTCATTATTCACAAATATGCGAATTTGTTGTCAGTGAATGACTTGGTGGCGCTAATGGATATTCCAGATGTAAAGAGAAAAGGGAATCATTCTGAAACGGACACTTCTGAACCAACTGTTTCGAAAAATGGTTGCGAAAGTTTGTGAAACCTTACATAATAGTGACATCTGCTGGACTAAATTAACAATTACATAAAATACCCTGCCGGATGACAATGAAATTACAACCATTTCATTTATCAACATGAAAACCAGCACACTGAAATTAGAGCGCTTAATAGTTATTATTTATATACAGTGGGGTACAAAAGTCTGAGACCATTTTCAATCGTTTTTAATTTAATACAAAATCCATCCATCCATTACCCAATCGCTTATCCTGTTCAGGGTTGCGGGTGTCCTGGAGCCAATACAAGGCAGCCTAGGAAGCAAAACAAAGGACACACTGGGCAGCACGCCAACACATCGTAGATATTGTCAGATTTCTTATAACCTTTTAAATAAAAAGGTTTAAACGTTTTTAACAAGCATAATGTTGATGTCAAAAAAGATAACCTATTCAGTTGTAGCCTATGGATGCATGTACCGGTATCTCCAGAAGACGTCATTAATGAGCGCTGTGCACTAAGCAATCGGTTCAAATATGTCAGTGTTTCCAAAAGCTTATTTTCTACCACCACTAAGGCCGAGATGACTATATCAGCCGTACCATATAACACACTTAATAAATAAGTGCACAGACACCACTGAATGCTAATTATAGCAGTAACAGCGCAAAAAGTGATTGAGTAGGAGCGCCAGTGAGGAAGCGGCGGCAGGCGGAGTACGCACTGTTTCCGCTGTCAGAGAGGAAGCGGCGGCAGGCGGAGTACGCACTGTTTCCGCTGTCAGAGAGGAAGCGGCGGCAGGCGGAGTACGCACTGT
>JABJVR010004086.1:0-15122 GCA_025773905.1 Chitala chitala
CCCCCCCCCCCCCACCCCCCACCCCCCCCCCCCCCCCCCACCCCCCCCCACCCCACCCCCCACCCCCCCCGCCCCGCCCCAAACTTTTCTTTTTTTTTTTGAGGCTCTGTGTGTAAGTGTGGCACTTCTGCAAAGGACAAAAGACAAGCAGACACAGAATGCTCTGGAGGCTGATATGGGGGGGGGGCAGCCCAGTGATTTCTCTGTTTCTCTCTGGTGTACATTGGTGGCCTGAGTGGGGGGCAGCTAGTTCGGTCCGTAGTTCTCAGTTTCAGTCTGCCAGGCTGCCTCCAAATTGCTATTGATCCCTGTAGTCTGTGGCCAGTCTTGCCGTTGTCCGCTGAATTGTGGAGGGTGGGGTTTAAAGCGGCTGAAGTAAAACATTTTTTGAAAAGCCTCCGCGAGCCCCCGCCATTCCATATGTCAGGTGTCATAGCCTGGTGAAAATGCAGGAGGAAACACAGCAGTGAAATTCGTGCCACATTTTGGAGGGGCTTGAGAAGATGCCCCCAAGCCGTATTGTGTTCCTCCTTTTTTAATGGGAAATTGGAAAGGATGTAATCTGAGCCAGCCAGTTATAGTAATTGTAGTAGTGAGGGTGTTTGAGGGAGCTGGTTGTAGACATAAGCTATGAAAAGTTTTCTTAAAAAAAAAAAAAAGAAAAGATTTGGGTCCTGAGCGTCCACCCTTTGACTATGCTGACACATGGTTGCTCTCCTGTTTGTCACGGTGTTTACCTGATACCCTGCCCCTCGTCCCTTATTACTGAATGTGCTTGGTAAATGACCTGTAACGATAGGTCGGAGTTCTCCACAAAGATCAGTTTATTTGTTTAATAACACTCTTAAATCTTCGAGTTGGATGTCTGAGTGGCCACACCTATTTCAGGTTTTGCAGATAAACTGTAGAACATTCTTTAGGCTCGTAGCTGAAATGTTGACGTGTCTTTCACAGTTTTCTCTTGAACAAGGCCTTTACCCTGGCATGTTGGCACCCATTCTCATCAGTTCTGATGCTGTTTTACAGTGTTGTATGGTACTTTTGGCTTGAATTGTTGGTGTAAATATATAAATTTTCAAGTGGATTGCCAGATTATTGAATGGGCATTGAATAAACTTGGCTGCTTTAATATTTAAACTTATTTTGTTTTTACAATATTTTCACATGTGCTACAACTTCAATATGAAATTGTGAAGTTATTTCCTACGGTTCCAGTGTTTTGGTGTTCTGACCTTCAGGGAACAAAGTGCCTGGTCTGACCCATCATGTGTGAATTCTCGATGGAGGCACTTGGACGCTGAGAGCAATTGTTTACATTGGATTTGCCCAGCCCAGTGGGTGGCTTGCGATTTAGGGTCTTGTGATCCCTTACCGATGCTACCGGAGCTGTGTGTAATCAGGGCTGGAGCGGAACAGTCTCAGGTCGTTCTGTGACGTAATTTGAGTTTGGTGACGCACACCTGGCAACTCTTCGGGTGACATGCCGTACACGCGCCGACATTCAGGTGTCATTAGAGAGGCTTTCCCTTAATCCTGTCTAATGCAGTCGCCGTGCGGTTTAAAAGCGCGAGGCGGAGGTCACGGTGCACTAACGTGGCGTGTTAAGCGCCGGCCCTTTAAGACGGCTCTGCTTGACAGGCTGTCCTGTGTTTGCAGTTGTGAGCTGTGGCGCTCACAGCTGCGAGGCAGGATCTCTCCAGTCCCAACCCCCCCAACTCACTGCCCATCCCCCCCACTTCTCCTGGGGAATTGCTGCAATGACCCTCACCCTCAATTTTTGCTCTGTAGTCAACAGGCCTCTTTGTTGGCTGGGCCAGATGCGCTTTCTGGGAGTTAGGGAATTCCCCCCCCCCAGTGGGGGGGGTTAGTATGTCGGGGGTACAGTTGAAACAGGCACTTGCAAGGCGGGTGGGGGAGTTGCATTTCCTGTGCCGAGTCCTGACAACTGTATCCTGACACCGGCATTCCTGACTGGGCCTACATGGAGCAGAGAGCAGATCTAACCGCATTCTGAGCCGGTTCCTCATGTGGCGAGCGAAAAATGGAGCTCTGTGTGGCGTTTGTGGCCGTTTGAGCCGGCGCCGCTCCGAGTACCCAGCCCCTGCGTCAGCGCGCCCCGCCTTGCGTCAGCGCGCCCCGCCTTGCGTCAGCACGCCCCGCCTTGCGTGCTGCTCTTTGGTTGTGACCAGTGGCAGTAACATCTTCACCCAAACCCATTTTTTAGTTTAATCCTCAAATCCAGGCTTGGATTACGAAACGCGATGAATGGGAAACATTGGCTGTCCTCTCTAGTCTTCTGTTTGTAATTAAAGTAATTTACACTTAAAAGGTCAGTGATTAAGAGTGTACACCCTGTTGTGGTGACTAATAACGGAACAGTTTTATCACGTAAGCAGACGGCCAGAGAAACAGATTTTCTGTCCACTAGTGTGAATGGCCAGGGTGAGGAGAATTGTTTTTAAGAGGTACTGTTTATTTTTAATGTGCTTCTTTGACCATTTTTTTCCAGTACTCAATTTTTGGGTTTTTTTTGTGTCACTGAGCCCACAATAAACATGTGTGACACTGAGTCATCCTTCTGTAAACCTCAGTCGTTTCCTGCTTAGTTAATGGAACGCTTGACTGGACAAGATGCGCTCATGTGCCTCCCGTTGTGTGACAGTCTCGGGGAAGCCTGTGTCTTTTGTGCATAAATACTAACTGAGGTACTTGCCACAGTTTCTGTCCTTCCTGCAGAATCGGCGATGGAGATGTGGAAAACAGTACTTTGTGGTTTGTTGGGCAAAGTTTAGTCAAACTGGGAACATCAGTGTCACACGAGTTCTTTACAGGGGCGTTTATGTGAGCGGTTCTGATCACGTCGGGTCCGGCTGCTGAAATGAGGCCTTTGCGGTGACCCCCCCCCCCAGTGAGACATCGCGCTGATGGATGGAACTCGCCAAGTGCTTTGGGATTGTTCTTTTAAGTGTACCTCATCTTTAGTTTCATTTTGGCAGTGACGTGCTTTGACTTCTGGTCTCTGCACAGGACCGGCTCACTGTGTGTTTTAGTGTGTCTGTATGGATCAATAATTCTGGGTGCATGCCTCAATGGGGAGCTGGTTTCCTGCCTTGTAGAAGTGCCAGTTAAATGGGTGTGTCTGAATCAGCCCCTACACACACATGCACACAGACGTTGCACTTTTGCATGAGTTATTTGTTTACTCTTGGGCTGTCATACTTTATGTTGATTTGCCATACTCACCACCCCCCACCCCCCCAACAGTATACAAATGCGCACACACATTTTAAGTAAGAGGAATACCCCTAAGGTGAAATGTGATACACTTTGTGTTTGCATTCTGTGCTATGTCAGATAGTGCAGGCTGCTTTGAGCTGTTTTACTTGTGACGGAAAACATTTCTGACTGGGTACGCTGCAGATGTCGTCTTTGCTTTAGCTGTTTGTGGTCCTCAGAGGAGCTTCCGCCTTTGGTGTTCGGTGGCTCTGTTTGCGGACAGGTAAATGTGTGCTTTAGGATGAAGTCACCCAGCGGGAGCTCACGGCTGCTTCCTGTCCCCTCTGGGCAGTGTCGTCTCACTCTGGGAGCTTAGAGGCCAGTTGTTGGTCTGTTTTTTTTTTTTTTTTTTATATAAAACTCTTGGGGAGGGGGTGGAGAAGCACAAACAGAGCTTGTTTTGTTCAGTATATTATCCGCCCCGAGGGTTAAACAGCAGGTCACAATTTCTCACTTCCTTGTAGATTTTTTTTATTTATTTTTTTTTAGTTTGAGGCATAGAGAAAAAGCCCCCTTTTCATCGCTCGAAGAGAGCTTGACCTGTGTTGACCTGTCTGAGAAGACTCCGTGCAGAAGATGTGTGTCTGTTAATGCAGAGAAGATGACGTGAAGAGAGGTGAACACGATGAAGTCTGCAGCACTTGTACAGGTTCATCTGTTTGCTCACAAGTTTTATCCAAATCACTTTTTTTTTTTTTTTTCTTTTTCCATCAGTTTTTGGTAAGTTGTGTGTTACATAAGGCCCTATACTTTAATAACGGGTATCATTACGGCAAACTTCAGAACATTTGAACTGTTGCATGTGCGTGTGTGGCTGTGTCCAGTGTCCCGCCCACTCTTTAAGCTCCTCCCTCACCCCCCATCCAAGTTATGTTTGTAAAGCCGGACCTTGTAAAAGGCCTCTGGGGTTTGTCGCCAGAAAACATTCAACACATGGCCTGGTTGTAAAGCCTGTTTACACGTTCCCCCCTGCCCCTTTCAGCTAGTAAATTTTTCTCATCCCTGGGGTGTGTGTTTACACTTGTGTGTATTTGCATTTGCTTTTATGTCTGGCTTATATTTTTCCCTGAGTTTCCCTGTCAAATGAGTTTTGCAGACGCGCCTGACGCGTGTGTGTACTGCTGTGTTGGCAGCCTCTCTGCTGCCTTTGTGGTGTGCATCTCTGCAGCTCTTCATGTACCGAAGACCGTGTGAGAAGTGAGAACAACCTGCTCTTAGTACACCGTGTTTCTGTAAGTGTGCGGTGGTGGGTCTCCTTCACATGGTGCTCACAGATGCCAAGATGTGACGCCGTTGTTTCTCTGATACTTAAAATGGCTTTTGTCAACACGGCTTCTGCTTTGGACAGTGGAGTTTTCATAACCCTTGACCCAAATGTTGGTGACCTTTGTGAGATCTGCTTTCCTCTGTGACATGCTGAGAGACAGATCAGAGCTGTGAGGAGCTGACTGTAGGCCAGGGTGACCTGGTGGACAGGAGATTGTTAAGCCGTAAACCCTGTCTGAGGCTGTCCTGTCGGTGAGGTCAGGCCCGTGGCACTAAAGCCCCAGGTTACACAGCGTGGGCTAAAAGGTATCGGCCACGTGAACCCTGAAAGCTCTGGATGATTCTCTGGGACTTTTTGTGATGGTGTATTCTCAAGCTCCTGCAAGGAAGATGTCCAGGTCGTTCTTCTGAGGTGTGTGTGTGTGTGTGTGTGTGTGTGTGTGTGTGTGTGTGTGTGTGTGTGTGTGTGTGTGTGTCCTTGCTGCCCACTCACCCTGTACAGAATGAACTTGTCAGTACGACTGTGGAATGCGTGCCTACCCTGGCATCGTGCCCAAAGGCTTCTGCACCCTTTGTTCAGCGTTGGCTGCTTAGCTGCAGGTTGTAAGTGCTCCATAGCTGAGGGAGAAGGCTCTGTGTGTGTATATGAGAGAGAGAATGTGGTGACTCCTAGGGCTTTGTAACTCGATGGTTCAGCTGGAGGCCTGGCCAAACTTGCCACGTTTAGCAAGCACATAAAAAGCTTTCTGTGGGGTTTTTGAGTTAATGTCCTGAGACGGTGTGTGATGGGCTTTGAGAAACACTTAGTCACACAGCACACATGGCTCAGCCTGCTGGTGGATCAACACGGTGCTCAAGATTCATATTTAGTAACCGTTTGGTTAAGATCATCCTATGGTCCCTCAAGAGCTCATCCTGCCTTTTGTCTGACGATTTTAACAGAAGATGGCTACGTTTTCTGGATCTTCAAAGCCGCCGGTGATGGTAGCAGAAATTCCACCTCTGCCCCAGTTAAACTGATCTTTTCTGATGTGCGGGGGTCTCTGCAGAGGTCCAAGAGCGCTGAGCAGGGGGGTGTCACGTTACGTTGAGCCAGAATCGTTGCTCATCGGTTAGCTTTGATAGCGGTGTCATCTCCTCGCTCGTTATTGATGCGTGCACTTGGAGCCATCATAAGGGCGTGTTTCCCCAGTCTTGGTTCGTGACCTAATGTCCTGCAAATCTGTGGGTAAAACCGCTGACGAGTGACAAAGCTGAGTTTGAACACCCGGGTTAAATGTTGAACTGCAGGTAAGGAAGAAGGCAGACGCTGTCCCCAGGGAAAGGATAGTCCTCTAATCTAATGGTGACACACCATGAACTTTTAAAGCAGAGAACAGCAGTGAAGGAGTTGGACCTGTGGATGCATGGGTTTATGCTGCATTGAACAATGTGATAGATCTATATTTGATTAACGCTGTCATTATGGATACTAAAACCTTCACCTACAGGAGGCTTATTGAGCTGCGGGGGGTACTCAGGAATTCCTGCCTTAATGAATGTCCCAGGCAGTGATGGACGGGCTGGGGCCAAAAGGGGGGAAGCCAAGGCAACTAAACCCTGGACACACACACACACACACACGTATAGGACATAACATGCGCAACACGCACACACCTCTCCACATCTCCTGTATTACGTGCCCCACTTCCACAGAGAAGCAGCACTTGAGGGTCCTTCAGAGTGGTGATGGATGAAGAATGAGCCCTGATTTTGAAGCTACCCCCCACGGCATCACTTCAGCAGTCAGATGCTGTTACCAGGCGTTTTTAAAGCTGAATCCGCCTTGGTCAGCATTTGTGTCTTTCCCCTACCCCCTGGAGATCACAACCGGACTTGACAGGTGTCTTCTAAACTAGTGATTAACATCAGTCCCCTTGTTCTGCTTGGTCTCTTTGACCTTTCCCTCTTTGACCTTCTGTAACCCCTGGGGAGACAGGCCAGCCAATTTTGTGTGGTATTACCTAGAAAATGAAGCTTACTATTGCGGTGACATTGAAAAGTCATAAAAAATTTCACTAATGACCTTAGGAGGGACATGGCAGGTAATCAGTAGGATAGCTTAAAAGGTCAAAATCACTGCTTTACTGTTTAAGTGTCTGTTAAGCTGAAAATAATGGTTTTCTAGAAGAAGGCCTATAGGATAAGAAGCATGGTGAGAAATGATGGGGAGCTGGGTCACCTCGTTGGAGCAGTGGGGTTCAGCTTAGTACGGGGGTGAGGACCCTTTGCCATCTGGGACTGTAGACTCTGCTGTCGCAGGTTTTAAATGAATGCCTACATTAACCTGGGAGTTCAGGAGAATGCCATTGTTCTGTCTAAAGAGAAAGTAATTAGGATGTGACTGGAGCCCACCTTGTCTGTGGATCTTCAGGACTGGACGTTCTTGTGGGGGGCTTCTGCTCCGAATAGAGGGTGGGGTTCGATTTGAGTAATGTCGGCTTTAGACCTCCATGCTCTTAGCAGCGGATGCACCCCTCCCCACCTTCTGGTTCTGGCTCGCTTTCTCTTGGGCAGGAAGCGGGTCGGCTCCCGGCCCGAGGCCCGGTTTCCTGAGCGCTGCCGCAGCCTTAGGTGTGGACCGGTTTCCTCACACGGTCCGCCTGTCTGCCTGCACTCTCACTTACCAAAAACCTGTTCTTAACACTCTTCGCTTTGGTGTTCCTCTGCTCTGTTTTCTCAGGGGACATGTTTTACCTCTTACTGCCTGCCTGCCCCTGTCAGAGGAACCCCCCCTCCCTCTACACACACACACACACACACACACACACACACACAGGTGCTGTGGAGAAAGCAGTGTGTTGTGATTTTGTGGTCTCTGAAGAATGTTCTTACGTAATGCTTTTGGAGAGCTTGTGCTGGAGATGCACCGTGTGCTGGAGAAGGCAGTTGGAGCTTGTGCTGTGTGGGTTTTGGCTGGACGCTGGACTCTGTAGGGTTAAGGTTTTACCTACGAGGAGGGCTGTCCCTGTCCGTGAAAAGGCTTGACCTCTCTGTAAGTGTTTTGCGAGGAACAATGTGGACCCCCTCCTCGTCGGGATGGAAGGGCAAAGGCAGAGGGCAGATGATGTAGATCTGAGCTGCTTCACAGTGTGGAGCAAACGTTCTGGATTGGGATTGGTCTGGTAACAAGGAGGCTAGCAACAAGCAGAGCTCGCAGGGCTCATGAGAGACGCCGTCGCCTTCTTTGTTCATACCAGCCATTTTAACAATCTCTGGCTCAGCTCAACATTACTCTGGGTTTGGCTGGATTATGGCCTGGTTTGAAACAAAGTTTAAAAAAAATTGCATGCAAAATGTATCAGTCGTCCCTAATGCACTTTTAAAATCTGTTTTATACACTGTTTGCCAGTGGGGCAAGGATATGTTTCTGAGAAACAAAGGGAATGACCTCTGACCCACACAGACTGCAGCGGTGACTGAATTCCGACGCTCTCTTTCCTCTGTGTTTGTCCTCGCTCGTTTGCAGGATGGTCTTTCAGCTCGAATTCCTTCTCTAGTCCTGGACTGAAGAACAGAGCAGTGGGCTTTGGCAATTGCAGCCATCTTGCATCCAATGTGTGATCCTTCAAAATTAATGCAAATGAGAGCAAGAAAATCCTGCTGACAGCTGCTGGTTACAAAGTCAATTTCTGCATTACACCCTCTTTTTTTAGGTGGGGGGGGGGTGAGGATTGACTGGGAGGGACTATTACAGGACTGTTGTTTGAAAACTTAAGGGCTGGAGTCTGGGCCCTGTTAGCTTTCTGTGCAGTGCCTGTCTGTCTTTTTGAAGTGGGACTCTCAAAGCTGATCAGATGCATTGAGGGTGACAGAGGGGTGGGTTGTGTTTGCAGGGGAGGGGAGTGGGCAGTTGTCTTGGGCGTGTGGTTCCCTTTGTTATAACAGGCTGGTGTGTGTCATGTGAAAATTGTGCAGACAGTTCTGCGGTGGTTTTGCCGAGGTTCTCCCAGCAGTGTTCAGGATGTTCATGCCCTGGTCCTTTGAGCAGCCTGTGGAGGGAAGAACTGGTGTCCCCTCTGCCTGCCTCAAACTGGGCTTACTGGAGGAGCGTTTGAGCCAGTGAACTGCTCACTGGTACCTCATGTTTCAAGTACCGTTTTGCTGCCGTAATGAGTTGTGTATAAAAGTACCCTGTCTTGCTGTTTCAGGCAGACGGAGCGTGTGTTTCACGTGTCTTCCTGAAGGACGCGTGTGACCGTACACGCATCAACACGCACTGTGGAGTTCTTGTTCTTCCACAGAGGTGGATTGTGTGGGGAATGTGAGCAGTAATTAGGTTGAGCCGCTGGAGTGGCTGTTGATGGTGGGAAATTTAGGGTGAATTGGGGGGGGGGGGTGACTGGGTAGATAATGAATGTCAGGAGCCATTGTGTTGCGTGGAATGAGCCAACACCTGCCCTGTATGAATATGCATGACTGCACCCGGGGGAAGTTGGTGATGGGCCATACAGAGGCCTTTCTTATGGTTAGTGTGTGATGACCCTGCTAACAGCACATTTTAGCCTTCTGGCTGTGAGAACACAGGGGTGTTGGTAAATGGTGCAAGTGGTTAAAAATTACTTTTCCTGTTTCTGAAGTGTAAATGTTTGCCTTGTTCGTTTGCTTTATAAACTATTTTTAGAATCTGAGCGGTTGTGTATTTGTGTTGCTTCAGGAAACCAGCAAAACAACGTGTGAAGTGTTTTGGTGTGTTGTCCTGGCTGCTCTGTGCAGAATAGAGCGGTCTGATACCAGGCAGGTATTGCTGTGTGATTACTGGTCACATGCGCCGTGTTCACACGCTGTGTCCCCTGCTGACGCCGTCCACGTCCCCTGGCAGCGTGAGCTGCACGTGTGCCCGGCGAATCACAGCGCGCCACCTGTTTGTGCCTCGGTGTCCCTGTTTGACCGAGGAGCGTGGCACGGCCCTTGCCAAAAACCGTTGGCAGGATGTGTGGAGCTGCGATGTGGAGATTTCCGCTGCAGTCTTGACTGGACGGTAGCGCGTCCCTTGTCTGTCCCTCGAGGGACAGGACGGGACGGTGATTCTCGGGTTTCCTCCACCCACTTGCTCCTGTGTTCCACTAACCTGCTTTGCCGCATATACAGAAGCACAGAATACTGCTGCTTTGTTCAGAGTGTGTATTCAGGAACATGGGCTAGTTTGCGGGTTTTTTAATGTAGTTTTCTTTTTATGAGTCAGACTCCAGTTTAACAACCGCCATGTCTTGGAAAAAGGGGGGGGAGGGCACTTCCTGTACTTTGTGGAAACCTTTCCACTTGCAGCGCCTCTCGCATCACGGGGGCTTTTGCCAAGACAGGCTTGAGGGACGTTCCTCAGAAACCTCAATAATGTGCTGCGCGTGCGTGTCCGCACGCATGTGACCTGGACACCACAAGCAGAGCTTGGGAGATGTTAATTCCATGGAATGCGTGCAGACCTTCTCAGTCTTCTTGTTCACCTTTAATTAGGCCATTGAAAAGGAGGCAGAGGTAGTCTTCAGGCTGGCGGACACCAGCTCATTTTCTTCCGCTCTCCTCCAGGCTGCTGGGGACTGCTTGCTCATAGCACTCTCATGGTAATTGTAGTATGCGGGATCACACAGGACACCCCCTCAGTCGTTTCAAGCCTCGTGGGGGTTGGGTTGGGGTGGGATTGTGCTTCGATTGAGACAGGGATCTGGCTGACTGGTGCTGTGTGTGTGTGTGTGTGTGTGTGTGTGTGTGTGTGTGTGTGTGTGTGTGTGTGTGCGCGCGGGCATTCATTGACTTGCATGTGTCCCTTTAAGAGGCTGATTCCGAAACAGCTTTAAGATCAGAGAGCTCCGGATTCTACCTTTGTGCATTTCAAAGGGGGGGTTAGATTAAAGCTCTCAGTGGAGGTAAGAGTTGCTATGTTCCCGTCTTTCTTTTGTTAACTGCTCTGATGGGAGGTGAACGACTTCACAGGTGCCTCAGTGGTGTCTACAGCAAGCATTCTCATGCCTGCTTCCATCGCCTTCCCTCCATCCCTGATTAAAGGCCTGCCTTTCCCGTTTGGGCAGCTCTCTCTCAGCTTTTACACCGTGTCAGGTTTGTCTTAACCACCTCTTTCATGTTGTTCGAAATTGTGTAGTTTTCCAGGTGACCAGGGTGTAGATTTGTGGCATTCTTTAGTGGTGTATAATGTTCATTTTAACGTGATGGTAGGGCCTAATTGGTTGAATTTTGACTAGTGTAATGCTTTGACCAGATTAATTAAGTGAATTAACTTCAGGCTTTTTTCAGGTCTGCTGTCTGTAGGTTCTGAACCAAAACACTAGCAGGGATTGAATAAAGAGGGTGGACAGATACGGGTTACGTTTGTGTATGACAAGGTGGACACGGGGTTTGTGGTGTGCAGGCCGAGTCGGAGCAGCTGTAGCGTGTTCAGTATGCCGTTTAAATTCCCCACGCGTGACGACACTGACAGGAATTGTCGGCTCCCTCCTTTGACAGAGCGCACTGTGGTGTTTCTTGTTAAAAACACAAGCAGCGGAGTGTCGTTCTCTCTCTGGCCCTTTAAAGCTGCCTTTGTACCTCGGCTGTGGGAAAGCGATAAGCACGGTGGCCTAGAGGGCTGTACTTTTCTGTTTTTTATAATGACAGAAATGGGAAGCTTGTCTGCCCTTCTGCTGCAGAATGTAGCGCTTCTGGAAGGCTGACTCTGAAGATATGTGGGAGACTAAACACCAGGGGGTGGGGAGCAAAGGCTCGTCCTGGGTGCGCTGGCATAGCCAGGGCTGGGGGGGGGAGACTTTCAGAGTGTGCAGCACAAAGTGGGCATCTCTACTCAGAGTACAGATCTGCCACCATGACAAGACTCACCAAGACAGTGAAACATCTGCTTATCGTTGGGTCTTGACAAATCATAGCAGTCTGTCTGTTTAACATTGTGTGGTGTCTCTTTCTCAGGACACTTGAGATCCTGGCTGTTTTCGGCACCTTCCGTTCATGGTGCGGAGATGATATTCGGCTCCCTGATCTTTGGGTTGTTTTTTCAGATGTGAATAAAATGGTTTTGTGAATTCAGAATTGGCGAAAACATGTTGTGACCCGCTTGGTGTCCTGCCCTGCTCCTCCCCCCATTAGATATGCCAGCGTTTCAGATGAGAGAACTGAGTTAGCTTCCCCAAGACGAGCTTTCCTCCCTCTGCGGTTTTCCGTGGCGTTCCGTAACGGCCCAGCTTGGCAGCGCAGTGCAAAAATGTAAATTGCATGGAATTCCAGAGTTTTAAAAATAAACAGCAGGCAAACTGAAGTCTGCTTTCAGGAAAAGTCTCCTGACCGAGCAGGCGGAACGTCACCGGGTCCAAGCTGAGCGAGAGGGAGTGTGAGAGGTGCTCAGATTTCAAGGGAAGTGAAGATTCTGGTTTGTGATGGTTGCGGTGGCACAGAAGCTCGTTAGAAATGCCAGGGACCATGGTGGGAAACAGCGCCATACACTGAGATTCCACTGGCCACGTTGTTACAAACCCAGTACAGTGTGGTGCTGGCTCCACCTTTCTAGCTGACGGACCACACTTTGCCCCTCCCACCTCCCGTAGCGATAAGAATGCGTTCTGAAGTTACAAACCTCCTTTGTTTTTAATGAGCGTTCAGATTTGCCTTGACTAAAATTATCTTGCTCTATATCTGCTCATGTCTCAATCAGGATGGCGGTTTGCAGAAAAGTTCTAAAAATAATTGTGGAGGCGCCAGACTGAATGGAAGCACATCTGTAATTAAGAACGGGACGTGTTACAAACGAGCAGCTGCTCGGCCCACATTTAATATGTTGACACAACTGTCTTCTGCTCACTTGAAAGAATCTGAAATTTTTGCTTTTGTTTTGACACGAGTATTCTGTCTTCCAACTTTGTTTGTGCAAAGGTGTTCATTCTGCTACTGCCTAGGAGGGACATCGGGCGTCTCTGATTAGAATTGTTTTCTCCACAAGTCCATCCTAATGTTAATGATGTTTTTGGAAGTGTGTAAACTCCCTCCAGTGCAGCGGCGCTGCTCTGTAACGTGAGGTGCAGCAAGTTGTTTGTGTGTGCAGGCGTTGTTGGAAACGTAATCCTCGGCTAAGGAGTGAGCTCCTTGTGTTTTTGTGCTTCTGCCATTCCTCCCAGATGAACCTGAGAGCACCTGGCGTGTGAAAAGACTGTCCGTGTTCAGAGGACCATGCCGATGGCTGGTTTTGCTACTGACCACCTACATCTGCACTGCTGACCCCCGTTGACAAGGGAAAAGAGGTGGGTTTTACACCGCAGTGGCCTATGCCGCTGTTGCAGCCAAATTGGGGCACTGGTTCAAACTGGGATTGTGATTTAGAAGAACGATAGTGTAGAAATTAGAAGCTGGCTTGTTATCCTAAAGCACTGAGGGTTTCCTAAGTGTCTGGGTGCCAGCTCCACGGCAGCTGTGGAAGTCATTCCATGCTACGGTCACACATAATGCACAAAAGCTGTTGGTTGTTGCCGATGAGAAGCACCCACCATCAGCATGTCAGTCTGCCTTGTCCATTAGCTGCAGCCGTCCGCACTGTCCAGCTAGTGCTAGGTCCACATCTTCTCCTCAGCCGATACATGCTCTCGTCCTTTTGGGTGTTTAGAAAAACGGACAGAGTGGAAAAGGTGTTTGTTTTGAGAGTCAATAAGATGCTTTAAAATTTTTCAAGAATCAGCTGTTGCCTAACAACTGGAAGTTGCATAATTTAGAGCACCTCTGTTAATAGTAGAGTTTATAGATATTAATGACTTAATCAAATTAGTGCATTAATTAATCACTAAGAAATTATCAGTGTGCTGTAGAATGGTTTGTAAAAATGTACTTTTTTTCCAGGATGGGGAATTCTGAGAGCCAGTACAGTATCCAGGGACAAAGGGGCAACGGTTTAATTTTCCCTGGGAAACGAAAGCCGTGCTCCCTTCGGTTCCGCTCAGCCAAAGAGGACATCCTGTCTCCCCACAGTTGGTGGAGGGGTGGGGTGGGGGGCTCAGGATACAAATCCCGTGCTTCGGGACGGGGGTGCCTGTCACAGCATAAGGGGGGGCAGCCATACATCCCCCGGCACTATGACTGTGTTGCCAAGGGAGGCAAGGCAGGTGCCAGTGGTAAGCAGCAGCCACACTCCTGTGAGAGGTCACGCAAAGTCTGTGGCTTGCTGCTGTCACCACCCGAAAATGATTGCTGCCATGGTAATGGGGAACTGAGAGAAGGGACGGGTGGAATGCCGAATGGCCACGGGGTCAACGGCCATCTTCCCTCACCAGTGAGCACTGCCTCTACCGGCTCAAGCGTGGACAGGAACAGCCCAAGGGTGGTCATCAGGAAAGATGGGAGTCTGAGGGTGGAGTTCACCAACAATAACAGGTTACTAGTGGATGACTCCACGGGGCCCGTGCAGCTGCTGAAGTTCTCCCCAAAGCTGGAGACTTCACAAAACCACAAGGAAGACATTTCCCAGTGTCCCGCACCTGCTGTTCAAGTTGATGCGGGTTTCCGCGCTAGCAAGGGCAGCTCTTTAAGCTCAGAAGGTTCTTGGTATGATGCACCGTGGGGAAATGGTGTGGAGCTCAGCGATGCTGACAACACCTGCTCCTCAGGTCGTACGATGGACAGCGGCACAGCCGAGCAAAGAGCCCTGAGCAACACACCTCCTGCGTCCCTCTCGGACCTGTACCGGGACCCCAGCATGTCTGCCACGTTCCCAACGGCAATGAACATGTCCTCACCATTTCTGGTGGTTCCTGGCACCAGACACCGTGCTTCTTTCACGTCTGTTCTGGACGTGCCTATCGAGGAGGAATGCCCTGGAGCCAAGCAGTACAGCTCCTATACCCTGCCCTGCCGTAAGGCACGTCCTAATGCAGAGGACAACGTCAGGAAGGACTCCCTAAAGAGCCGCATGCGGCACTTCAGCGACTGGACAGGAAGCTTGAGCAGAAAGAAGAGAAAGCTACAGGTAAGTTTTTCTCGGGCCTGTCTACATTTACAAAGAACACTCGTAACAGGTTCTGAATGTGACACCAGATGAACACATTAAAGAACACACAATTCTACTGTGCGTGCGTGCATCTGCATTTGTTTGCGTATTTTTGCAACATTGCTTACTGCCCTGATTTTGTACTTGTAGATGAAGCCAAATAGTTGGCATTGAGGGTTTGAACTATGTCTGAAAGCACACAGCCGTGTGCAATTGAGTTTAACGTTCTGTTTGGAAGGTTTGTTGGCGTAAAGGTCACTGCTGTTTGAGGAATCCCTAGTAGTTTGTGTGTGTGCTTGGGGCAGACGATGTTTGCTTCTGTGAAAAGCGCATGTAAACACGATGGGTGTGCTTTGCCCTCTGTTGTCTTTTCGTCAGCATTAGGAGGGGCTGGTACTGACAGATTTTACTCTGCAGGGGAGGTGTTTGTTTTGGACTGTCTTAGTGCTCAGACAGTTTTTTTTTTTTTTTTTTTTTTTTTTGGACTGGTTTTATAGGTTGAGATTAAGCAGTAATTTGTACACAGTAATAATTTGCCCCACCAAAGAGCCCCCAATTTACCGGAGGGCAA
>JABJVR010004087.1:0-15121 GCA_025773905.1 Chitala chitala
TATCCCCAATAGAAACCTTGTTTGCTCAACAAAAGAGCAAACACTGGGGTGCAGTAAGGCCCTGTTCAGGGATTAGCTGTTAATAATTAATGTGGCCATTAATGATTGTGTGCGTCAACTGTGTCACTGACTGCTCTCTGGAGAATTCAGGTTATGCGCACTTCTCATGACACAATGAGCCGGAACAAACTTTAGTTTGCAAAACAACATGGTGAACAACTTCCTTTTTCCCATAATGAGAAAAAAACAAGTGTAAATTAGACCAGAGCCTGTTCATACAAATTATATTAATAAACAAAATAAATACCTGATTTGTGCTCTTAATAGAGTAATTGAAATTACTCGAATGAGTCAATAAATGACTTTAAAATAATAAAAACTTCTCAACTTGAGTCTTAATTAAACTGTTAAATTAAAATGCTAATGGTGTTGGTAGGACAATTTTATCATGATTAACAAGTGCTGCCGTTTCCTAACAGTCTTGATTGTACCTCAGCCAGTTTTTGGCACGCTGTTATTGTAAAGCTGGGCTTCATGGCCCAAATGAAAATGCAGCGACCCATTTTGGGACCCAATAGCACAAACATTTTGTACTCTGTTTACTAATTACTCTGGCAACTGTTCAAAGGCAAGTCTGCGGCCTATAATAGGTCTTACCTGTACTTAGGGAAACACTGATAAAGAAAATGTGTGTGTATGTTTACAGCCACTAAACCTAAAACTATAAGTGATTAAAATTATTACAATTTTCAAGGCTAGGATTAAGTTACTGTGTTTGCCTTATGTACTCTGGAATAGAGCAGCCATGACGGTAAGAAACGGTAAGAACTCTAGGGATGAGAAACAGGTAGGCCCGAGTGGCAGGCTGACAAAATGACGGCAGGAGGGATCACTCAATAAACACTGCAACAAAATATCACCTAGTGCAAACACAAACACCTCTCACTGAGGAGGGATTTTAAACAGGCTGATTAACAAGTTGGAGGTGTGGTAGTTGGCACCGTTGCTTCACACCCCAAGACTCAGGGCTCAATTCCCACCTTGGTATGTGCGTGGAGCTTGCATGTTCTCCCTGTATTCGGTGGGTTTTATCCAGGATCTCTGGTTTCCTCCCACGGTCCAAAGACATGCAGGTTAGGTTGACTGGCATCTGCAAATTGCTTGTAGTGTGTGTGCCCTGTGGTGGGTTGGCACCCTGCCCAGGGTGTCTCCTGCCCTGTGCTTTGTGCCTCCTGGGATAGGCTCCAGGCTTTTTCCGACCCTGAATTGGATAAGACAGTATAGTGAGTGGATGGATGGATGGATTTTAAGCAATCTTATCACAGCTTTTAAAACTTTCCTTTTCTAAACAATCAACACAGTATATTGGGATTTCAATGAAATCCATTATTGTTGCTTAGCAAACATGAAAATTATAGCATTTTTTGCTTAAGATCTTTGCAGTTTGTGCCAAGCTAACCTTTTAAGGACAGCAAAAAAGAGGTGAGGATTTCTGGTTAATGCCTCGATGATGCCACAAACAGTTTCACAACATCGCAGTGATAATCAACCATATGTTAAATAAACAGTGCATTCATAAGCTTCCAAAACAACGATTAATATTTAGAATAATTATGTTTACCTTTCAAAGTCTTAAAATAAAATGAAACACATTCAATGAAAAATTAAATGTCAAACCCAGATGTCACATCATCCTACAACATCCATGGATAATACAATTAGGTTGGGGCCATGGGACTTCTGTCCTTGCTGAATTTAAATCCACTGAAGTCCAATTTAACTTGATATGTCAAACCAATATAAAATTATGAATTGTAAAATAATATTACAACATTCATTAAAAACAAATAAAAATAAATCTCAAATTTTATAAAACAAAAAGAAATGTTCTGACATCTAACCAACACTGATTCACTCTCCACAGTCTCCAGCCATCCAACAGAAACTTAAATTTCTTCAAAGACTCACACTGATTAAAGAGCAACTACAGTGTTAAACGAACAGTGAATCTCAATGTTCTGTGTAAATATAAAACTATAACGAATTGACAGGCTGAGGTGAGGTCCAAGTGCAGACAGGGAGATTTATTCAGGAGCAGAGCAAAGCAAAGCAAAGTAAAGCAGCTACATGGCATTAACAATGCTAGGTACTAACAGAACTTCTCCACTGAACAAACTACAACACTACAATAACCAGCAAGAAATAAACACATGACAAGAAATTAAATAGAAGCTAGGAAAATGAGACACATATTGTAGGCATTAATGACATAATTACAATGACTCAAGGAGGGCCGACACCAAGAGGACATGAGGAGGCATGACAAAAATTTATATTTTAAATTAATTTTATGCAATTTGTTAAATATATATTTCCCATGTATGCTTTATCTGTGATATTTTAGTGGTATTTAAAGAAAGTTTTCACTGTTCAATTTTCCATGGAGTACTTCCTGAGATTTTCCAGTTACAAATCCTGGTGGCTTAATGGATGTTCTCATCAGGGCTCGGATGTGGAGGCCTCCCATTTGAAAAACCCCCCCAGCCACCAGGACGTGGGTCAATTCACCTCATGTCAGCATCCCTGTATACAATTGTGATTTACAGATAATAAATTGTGAAATTTTGATGTTTTAGGTGTACTCAGTTGGTGCTGTGACAGACTTCACTAATGCTAATTTTGTTAAAATTTTCCTAGTTTATACCAGGCACACATTTTGTCTTGTATTTCACAGGAAGTGTTCAGGTAGAGTTAGGGTTACCAGATACCTGCATGTCCAAAGGAGAACACAGACAATCAAAAAGCGAGACACGTTTTGAAACATGGTGTAGCCATAAAATTCATAATAATAATTTATTTACAAAATACAATACAGTTGATTAGTTTCAATTTTAAATCTGTTGTCTCTGTGCTGTAATCTGTTGAATATATGTCAAGAAGGATTTGGAAATCATCACATTTTATTTTTATCTACATTTTACAAAATGTCCCAACTTTTTTGGAATTGGGATTGTGTATATATATTATATTCTCTCACACTACTGTATTTAATCTGTATCAGCCGGAGAAACAGGAAAGATGACACCACACCAGTGCTTTGTAGTACTTCAGTGAAGAGCTCAGCTGAGCTCAGAGACACACTCAGAGGCACCACAGTTAATACTGGTTCAATGAGAACTGAAACTAAGAAAGCACTGCAGCTCATCTTCGTGCCCTGAGCTCAGAGACACAGCACTGGGCTCTTCTTATATTTCCAGCTAAGTACCAGACACACCTGTAAATACTGCATTTTATTCCATCACTGTGTGAAACAAACATGAAACTAACTAGTCTAGTTTGATAGCTAGGACAAAAACCGCTTTACACAACATGTTCTTTGCAGATCACAACACATACTTGTTTTCAGTCTGCTTGTTTACAATGCTGTTCAGCTGATTGAATGGTTTCATACTTAGCATTAAACAGGTGTCAAAATCTGGGCACCACTGTTAATACTGGCTTAATGAGAACTAAAACCCAGAATGCATTGCAGCCCAACGATATGTATGTTTGGAAGCCCTGGGACGGGGCTTGAAAATGTGGGCCCAAATGAGCGTAAGGAAAAACTTGTGTGGGCATTCTCCATATGCGGGGTATTCTGGAAACATTTCTACATTTCTTTAATATAATTTTTTTTATTAAGGAAAATGTAAAAGTTTTGTCTTTTTTAAATAATTAGTAATTAATAATAATTTAATTGTCATGAAGGGGTCTGGCTCAGCACGCCCCTGACACTGGTAGCCATGTGCCTGGAGTGCTATATGGCCATTTGCATGCCCCTGAGGAACGCTGATGTCTCCAATGCCAGCGCCAGACTGGCGGGTCTCCTTCTTATCTGGGTGCTCAGCTTTAAGTCCTAGCTGATCAACGTGGATGCTCTGGCCTCAGAGGCACCCCCCAGCTTCTGGTAGACCTCCATCAGCTGCCACATGAACCCCTGAACCTGAACTCCTGGATCACCCACCCAAGTTGTTGCTGTTCTACTTGGATGTCTCCTCAGTCAATGCAAAGATACACATTCTCAAGTGAGGTAGTTAGGAGCAAAGCAAAAGAAAAACGTGATTAAGTAACAGGCAGACTAATTTAACCTTAAAATCACTCCAGTGACACATCACACAGAGCAGTGCGATTCTGTCTCAGTGTTGTAGTAAAATTTGGCAGCAAGGTGGCTCAAGGGGGCTACACTGTTACCTTACCCATATATGCCTCTCAGCATTGTGTGCATGTGTATGTGACTGTGTGTGTGTTCCCATTCTGCATGCATGGATTTACAGAGTGCACTGGCTTCCTCCCACAGCCTAATCACATGCAAGTCAGACCACATCAAACACAGCGTGGAATTTTAGGTCAGTTGTGTCGCAGTGATACCTCTTTCATAAACAACATCACTTCTGTCTGTAACTTGGATTGTGCTGTTGGAGCAGCACTCACCTACCAACCAAATGTGTCTTTGTCACAGAATGCTCTACATTAGATTGGATTAAGTTCAAATCATTCATCAAGAGTACTCATACATCTTCACCATTAAGCATGTGTTTCTGGAAAACAGTAGGGCTGTGAAAGTTTTGGTCCATTTATAGACATTTTGCATCTGTGGAAAGTGAGGAGAAGGCAGGACTGTGAAATCCATGACCTTGTTCAGATAATGTATGTCAAACAAATGTACAAACCATATCCCTACGATTTTCTGGATAAAGGCCTAAAAACTGCATTCGTTTCAAAATGGCCTGTTGGTGAAACCCACATATTAACAGTACCCTGCTGTGAGCTGCTTTCCTGTTTCAGGGGTCTTAACACTTGCATGAAGTTCAACAATTGCCACTAAGGTAATGAACAGCAATTAGATTGATTGTTTTACATGTAAAAGAAAATCTTAAAGGGTTCACAGGTCATTGTTATTGTTGTTTTCAAGTCTTTATAATGATCATTATCTGAGCAGCCCAGTCCCCCTGCGTCCGTCCAGTTTAAACCCGAATCAGCGTATCCCCAATAGAAACCTTGTTTGCTCAACAAAAGAGCAAACACTGGGGTGCAGTAAGGCCCTGTTCAGGGATTAGCTGTTAATAATTAATATGGCCATTAACGATTGTGTGCGTCGACTGTGTCACTGACTGCTCTCTGGAGAATTCAGGTTATGCGCACTTCTCATGAGCCGGAACAAACTTTAGTTTGCAAAAACAACATGGTGAACAACTTCCTTTTTCCCGCAATGACACAAAAACAAGTTTAATTTAGACCAGTGCCGAGGGAAAGTGTTTTGAGGCCTGATTAGTCCCCAGGTGTCAACTTTCTTTAGCACAGAATTGCTGTTTTAAAAAAATGCTACAATTTTGCTTCAGAAATATGACATGTTTCAGAAATACAGAAAATCCACCTGTACTGCAAGACTTCACAACTTTTAGGATATCACACCGAACAATTCCGACAAAAAAAGCTGGGCTCTATATCAACAAAATTATTTAAAGCTGACTGCTGCTATAGTCGAATAAGTAATGCCACCTCTGACAAAGACTTTTAAATTGCAAAGAACAAATGAGGAAAAATCTGTGAAATTCTCACATCGACAACCCAGCGAATCTTAACTGCAAATTATTTAATAATTGTCCCAGGACCTTGATATAAATGTAGCTGTACGTCTACATCCTTTCATACTGTAGAACTTTCCAAAAACCAAGAGTATAAACAAATCAGTCTCTCCTGAATAACTTCCACGACTGCAAAAACCACATAAATAGCAAACTGCATAATTCTTTTAAAATAAAGTGTATTCTGGAAGTTTTGTCATGTCAACTGGACTTCTTTCTCATTTACGCAGAAACATTTCACCTTTTACCAAAAGGCTTCTTCAGACTGCTGCTCACCTCACCATGCTACTCACCCCACCACGCTACTCACCCCGCCATGCTATTCGCCCCACGACGCAACTCGCCTCACCATGCTGCCATCCTATCATGTTCCTAGCCCTATAGTACCCACATTATTATATTTCCACCTTTCTGTTGACAACCAATTTTTCTCAACTTTATCGTTTTCTGACAGGTTTGTTCAGTAACCATTCATGGTGTGATAGCACTAATTGTGAAAACCATCTATCATGACAATAGCGTGAAATTAATTTACCCCCTGAGATATAATGAACATAGGTAAAATACAGGCAACATGAAAGCACATTCCCCAGAGCGAATAATTCCGGCATCTCAATTCTATGCCATTATCATATAAAACTTGTCAACCCATCTCCTCCTCACTGTCTCACTGTACACCCTGCTTACTCCTTGAAGGTAAGGAAGCTGTTCACAAAGTTATATTTTGTAATATAGCATTTAAAAAACTGGCTACATTATGGTCATTGCTAATAGTTATAATAACAGAAACAGAAATAAAAAATTGAAATACTGAATGTTTTTGTGATTCCCAATATTAAAAACAATAACACCCAAATACTCAGAACAGTGAAGTGTGGTAAGACAGCGTTCTGCAATTGTGACAGAAGCTGGAAGGTGTTTGATTGTGAAGCAGTGTGGATTGCTGATATGGAGATGCTGTACACGCTCACCAACAATCGCTGTGTTTCGCTTAATTTCAGAGCTCAGAGAAGCGTTCCCAGTCCTCCGGTGAAAAATGCAGAATGGGACTGACCTCATGGGCACAGCGACTGCAAACCGGGGCCTGTCCGTGGCCCTGAAGATCTGCTTCGTGGTCCCATTCTTTGGAACGTTCTTCTACTGCGCCGTTGTGACGCTGCATGTGTTCGCCTCGCACAGACAGTTCTGGGACAGCTCACGCTACGTCCTCTTCGTGTGCATGCTGGTCAACGACACGCTGCAGCTTCTCCTCTCCGTGCTCCTCTTCTTCTTCGTAATGGTCGAGCTGCGCCTCTCTGTCATTGCCTGCTTCCCGCTGCTCTTCCTGTCCACCGCCACCTTCCAGAACACTCCGCTCATCCTGGCAGCCATGTCGCTCGAGCGCTACGTGGCCATCTTCTACCCGCTTCAGCAGCCGGCCGCCTGGAGGGCCGACCGTATCTGGGTCATCGTGCTGATCCTGTGGCTGCTCAGCTGCATCCCCCCTACAGCAGACTTCGCCCTCGGCAAGGCGTGGTTCGCTGTGGACATCCACTCCACGCTGTTGACCTGCAAACCATCCCTCTTCATCTCCTCCCCTGTCCAGACGCTGTTCAAGGTGTCCATCAACGGGATGTTCTTCGCACTGGTAGCCGTCATCATCCTCTTCACCTACGTGAGGATCCTGCTGAAGGCACGCCAGATGCAGAGGGAGCGAGCATCGGCCGTGAAGGCCTTGCACACGGTGCTGCTTCACGGCCTGCAGCTCCTCCTGTGCATGATGGCCTTCACACAGCCTGTGACGGAGCAGCTGATCGTACTGCACGTGGGCTGGTTGCGCGAGCACATCGCCTTCTTCAACTTCTTCTGCTTTGTCCTGCTCCCACGCTTCCTCAGCCCACTCATCTACGGTCTGCGCGACGAGGCCCTCAGGCAGCGCATCAGGGGCGCCTTCCTGTGCTGCTGCCCCGCCACGGTCCGACCCCAGAGCACGGAGAAACGCTCGGTAAAGTGAGCCTCGCCACCACTGCACTTCCACGTTACCTCTCACTGTAATACCACACTCACTCTTTAAAAACACAAAATTGATACTTCAAATCGCAGACGTCTTTGAGATTCTGCTGCGTGAACGGGTGGAATAGAAGTGAAAGCAAGTTCTGCTGAAATCTGCACAGGTGTTCAGCTTACCTTGTCTGATTACACAGGGATGAGACAATGAAAAACAACAGACTCCACATAGACTCTTTCACTCACATCTGTCACTAGCCAAGACATCAAAGATCAGCCTGTGAGGACTGAGTAAAGGCAGAGCACATAAAAATGGTGAATAATGACAGCATGGAAACACACGATGCTAACACAATTGTTAAAAACTGAATGGCTTTGTCGTAATATTTGTGAATAATAGTCACAAATGTTTTACACCATGTGACTTTATGTGTACAAGTTGATCCGTTGGTGGGATTCACTGTGTATGAATAAATATACAATGCATTATTTATGTATAATGTCAAACATGTTGGTTTTGTTTTACAGTTCTTAAAGTGAACCGTGAAAGACCCTGTATGATTTTGCACGCCATACTGCAGTCCAAACTGCTGTTATCATAAAAAATGTGTGACAGTAATTGTTTTATTGTCTAAAATTTATATATTGAACTATAACGACCATGCAAATGTACTGTCCTTTGTCAGATTTCGATTTAAACAACATTTAGCTTGTAATTTTACTCTTGGCTAAGGAGCCTTTAGCAATACGTTTAATGTTTACCGTTTTATGTTGGCCATCCTAACATTTAAGGAATGTTTATATTCCGTCACTTTCAGGGCTTTAACGGGGAAAATAAAACATTTGGACATGTTTCAATTATACTGGTTGGATCAGATCAATAAACCATTAAAAAGTAATAATGGGCTACTTCGTCGTGTCAAAATGCCATAATGGCATTAACGGGTTTATTCACGTCCTTGCAGACATAATTTTTCCAGCTTTAAAATCCAGCCTGTTATGGCTGAAATAAAAACCAACTATTAGTCTGATCCATTATCTTAAATTATCCATTTACAAACATGTGTGCTAATTCACCTGACTTTTATTTGAACTGTAGCATGTAACTTTAATGTGCCGTACCGTCGCTCAACACGTGTGCACCGACTCCACCGGCACGGTGATGCTATTCGCTCCACGTGGTGGCGCCTCAGAACAACAAGACCTGGTCGAGGGCGCTACGACCCGTGAATAATAAATTAGTAAACGTAACGGCGATTCATCTGCAATAAAACACAAGCAAGCTGTATATTTTTGAAGTGCTGAGTATATAAATTGTGTTGGTCCCTAACGGATTCCAGTGGACTATAACGGAATATTAATAATGCTCGCTAACTCTGTTACCTATTACATTGCAGAATGCTTTCATTACAGTCATCGTTTTTCATTATAGTAATCGCAAAAGCAAATACAGTACTAGTAATAATGAATGAATAAATGAATGCAGTAGTAATGAATGCACGCAAACAATATTAATTATAATATTAGTATATGAGTAAATTTCGTGTGTGTGTGTGTTTGTAGCATTTCAATTCACACATATTCATACATTTTGCATTAAAAAGCGAAAGGCAGTTGCCAGTACTCCGGATTCTGGATCAGCAGTCCAGCAAAGACGCGCCCTCGCAGAGCGCAGCGATGCGCCAGAGCGAGGTTAAACAAATCCCGACTTAGTGCCGGATCATCATCCTGAGCTCCGAACTCCGCTACGGATCTGCTCACCCGCGCGTCTGCGGATACATAAAATGATCAAATGGATCTACGACCAGAATCGCATATCTAATTAAAAGTATATCGTACAAAGGTTTAGAAGACGCCAGGGTGTTATTTTAATGATACGTATAATGCCAAAGGTGAAATGTCGCGGTGAAAAAGGTTTTTAAATTTAAAACGCAACTTAGTAGACGCAATAGTGTGCATTTTAGAATGGCTCTCGAATTGATAATTGTTTTGCGCAAATTGTGGAGTAATTGGATCGTAGTTGCCGTCTGCTCTGTAATGAGCTTAACTGTACGTCTGTCATTTGGTGAAATATACACATCTGTGGTAAACGTACAGGAAGCGATTTCTGTAGAGAAACAACTGTTAGAAAACCTTAGAACATATATAGAGAATGAAAAGCTTAGACTTGATGACGTGAAAAGGTAAGTGGAGCTTTTTTAAATATGAGTTAAATTAAATAAATTACAATCTACATCAATAGTCATTATTTACGCTGGGAGTCGTGCTGGTCTGGGAATTTACTTTTCTTGTGTCTGTAAAATTCGCACCACATCACCTTTGCTTTCTTTGCGTTTACTGGAATTTGTCAGTTTAAATGGAATTTAAATACATTTACCCAATTCTACCTTATTTTTCGTGTTACGCACAGAAGTATAAAAACTAATGTTCTGTTAGGAACAAGACAGTGAGCACATCAGTAGCTTGACATTCGTATATTTTTAGGTTTTATGAAAGGGTTTCAGCTTTGCACAGAGATGTGTATAGTGGTCCTGTTGCCGTGACCACAAACCCACTGGTGGCATTCACACTGATCAAACGCCTGCAGTCCGAGTGGGTCAACGTGATGTTCAGCGCTGAGAGTGAAGACAACAGTCATGGTGATTATAAACTTTCCTGTCAAGTCACAGCTGGTTCGTACCGTAAACTCTAGCTGGATCATGCATTTAAAAAGGTCCACCCCCCCCCACCTTTTGATGTGACTCTGTCTCAGCCCTCAGGCAGGCTTACAGAAAGGTGGACAGTGCTCTCCCCACCTATGAGGATCTCCAGGGAGCTGCCAAGGCATTGATGAGACTACAGGATGTTTACAGCCTTCATGTGGGGGGGCTAGTGAATGGTCTCTTCCAAAGAGTCACCAACGGCAATGACATGGACATTTACACACCAGCTGTGTCCGTGCATTTTTCTGGAGATGACTGCTTCCTGATAGGCAAGGTGGGTGTTGACTGCTTTTTCGTAATAGGACAGTGGAATTCTTAATGCCTTCGTCCCGTTTTGTGTTTTGAAATAACTGCTTCTGATCTAGAATGTAAATTGTGGTAACATGAAATCTAATAAACTGTGCACGTTTAAATCATGTAGAAATATATTAGCAGTAATACCACAGAAGGGCGGAACATCACTGTATTTTTTTTGTGAAGAAAAGCCAGTCGTTACCAAACTGGGTCTGCACTGCCTTTTTATTTCATACAAATTTTGACAGGCAAACCAGGAAAGAGGGGGTGACAATACACGGTGGATATTAAAACAAACCAGATCTTATATTAATACATACAGTACAATCAATAAGCCAATTACCAAGGGGCAATGTACCTTAACAGGTAAAATGGGAAAGAGAGAGAAGGTGGGAAGAGTCCTTATTTCATCCCATCAGACAGCTGCCACATCTCTAATCACACCCCCTTTTACTATATGCAGCACCGGTCAAACTTAAACATTTTATTTTTAAGAGACCAGACTATTAAAACACATAAAATAAATGTGATATCTAGTGGAACCATTATTGCTTTTACTACACTTACACTTCAGCAACTAGAGCAGACTGAATGTCACAGGAGACTCGTGTTCCTCAAGAGAACTTCTGACCAGATGAATGAATTTCTTTCCTGCAAAGGAGAGTTGAATTCCTAAACCATCCCTAGATTGTCAGCTCTGACTGGGTTTGACTGTTACCCTCTCACAGGTGGCCTATGAGCTGGAAGACTACTACCACTCAGTACAATGGCTGGAAGAGGCGGTGCGACTGTTCCGGGGGGATGGCACTCACTGGCGACCCGAGGACGTTGGCAGTCTGGAGGATACCCTCGACCATCTGGCTTTCTCCCACTTCAAGGTGCGCCATTGATCCAGTCTCAGCAGATCCTGGCCTAACTAAAACATTTATTCATTTAGCAGACACTTTTATCCATAGCAACTTACAACATTTCACATACATGTTTCAATGAGCTAGCGCTGAGTGTCTTGCTCAAGGATACACCTGGTGGCTGGGCTGGGATTCAAACCAGGAGGCTTCTGCATCCTAGCCTGATGTGCTACCCATTGATCCGAAACATTGACCGCTGTGAGCCAATTGTTAAAACGAGTTGAAGTTGAGCTGTATAGTTTTGTACGTGTGATGTTAAGAGTGTGATAATTTCAGTGCTGTGACTTTCAAAGCAAACGTCGTTCTGTAGAATCAAAGTCAGCTTCTCTGCATGTGTCAGAATTGCACTGTTCCGCCATCTATTTACAACAATCCTTTGGTGATCTGTGATCAAAAGGGTGGAGCTGTAAAGCCTGTACCCCCCCCATTTGGAGGGGCAACTCAGAATCCACATACTTGCCCTGAGAGCTTCTGCTCTGCTGTGACTACACCTGGTGCCTATCTTGACCTGACAGATCCACTTCCTGCTCATTCCTCCCCCCAGACAGGAAACATATCCTATGCACTGAGCCTGTCCCAGGAGCTGCTACTCTACGGTACGTGTGTGACTTGCAGATGGAGTTTGAGGGGTCTCTCCAGCATGGGGGGGCTACCGACCACAGGGTCAACAGCTGCTTTAAATATCATCCATGAAAGGGAAAAAACACGCAGGCTGAGCAGAGCCTTCCTCTTGCTCTTCCTCCTCCTCTGATGCCCATTGCTCATGGATCATATGTGAGATCCAAGAGGCACATAGAGGAATGAATTTAACAGGCCAAATTTCGATGTTTTTCCCAGCGCTTATGCTTCTTGTTTGACGTGAAATACTTTGCCATTTGACTTTAAAAAAGAAACATCCTATGCTTTTCACTGTGATTGTTATTCTGTCTGGTTCTCCCCTTTTCCGTAATGATTCCTCCTCGGTGTCTAACAGCCTCCCAGTATTTCCGCCCGTGCTGGGGTCACAGGTGGTGCGTAGTGCACTTGTAGGCGGGGGAGAGTTGGGTGCAGTTTTGTGCTGATCTCGTTTACGTCCTTCCTTCTGTTGATGTTAAAGACCCCTCAAACAGACGGGTTCTGCAGAACGTGGAGAAGTACGAGAAGCTCCTGGTGAAAGCGCCCCCCCCAGGCAGCTGTGTGCTATGGAGGCCCAACAGCACTTACCTGAGGAACAGGGACAGATACGAGTGGCTCTGTCAGACCCAGGGAGCTCAGGTAATGGCTTGTGTTTGCTGTATCACTGTAGTCACAGTAATAACGGCAGCAGTAATGCTGGTTACAGCTGCACTTTAGTAGGAGATCATTGCTACACATTGCTACAGTTTTTTAATTCAAATTTTAGTTTAAGCAGATATAAGGTGTTCACATGATTTATGGAGGAGTCGCCTGTGATGTGGGGGGAGAGGGGCCTAGAAAAACCTGGGGAGCAATGTTCATAGAGTAATTTAGTTTTACAACAGAATGAACCTTTAGCAAAATAAACTATTGGTTACATGTCAGGATCTGAGCTGTATAAGCAAAATATTTAGCAACGCACATGAAAATCAGGATTCGGTTTGTATGTTTATGTTTAAATTTAAATTAGATTTGGTCTTTTGGAAAGAACCCGTTGAAGGTCGCCCTGCCTGGTTGGGGCCCCACTCCTCTTAGATTTAGAGCAGAACCCGTGGCAGAATGGGGGAGGGAGCATTTAGGTACACAGTTCAGTAATGAGATTCAGCTGTGTTCACCTTCCCCCCAGCCCACGATGCACGAGAACCCGGAGCTATGGTGCGACTATTTCACCAACGGGAGCCCCAGCCTCCTGCTTCGGCCCGTCCGCCGGGAGGTTCTGAGCCTGCGGCCGTACGTGGTGCTGTACCATGAGTTTGTCTCTAGTGCCGAGGCAAGCGTCGTCAGGGACCTGGCCCGGCCCGCGGTGAGCAAGTGCGGGGGTGGGGTGAGAAGGGCGAGGTCAGCTTGAGGGTAACCTTGGCCAAGATCAATGTTTTTCACGACACAGCACTTGCTGCATTACCTTTATTTAGATGCTGTTGGATTACCTCTCAGAACCCAGTGGGATTTTAAATTTAGCATCCAATAAAATGCATATAAAACCTTATCCAAGTAATTACAGCACACACACAGAGAGCTGTGTAATTAGCCTGTTTTGCGACTTGGGTTTTATTGATTTGATGTGGTTACGTGCTTTTATGGTTTATAACGAGACAAGACTTTGATTAGAGTAAGAATTAGTTTAATGGTTTAAGAATCTGACTCAGATACTTTATCAATTAGGGTAACATGAGACTGAGATGAACTCGTTGGTAAACGCGAGGGCGAGTGGGAGGTCTCTGCTGAACCTCTCAGTGTAGAGTTTCACCTGGGTGAAGCAGGGCACTGACTGACCCTTCTGGTCCACGGCGTACCCTGCATTTGTGTCACTTGGGCTGGCTTTCCCAGGGGATTGGGGCTGTGAGGACGGACATTTTGTGTTTGTGTTTAATTAAAGCTACACTGTCACAAACTGAAGTTTGTATTGCTTTTAGCTATATTTCTTTATAGTTACAGAGCATTGTACCACAGGTATTGTTGCAATAAATGTGGTGAGCTTTTTCTGTTTAAAAAAAATCCTGTAATGGCCGTGCATGTAAAAAATTTAGGCACAAGTGTGCTATGAGTTTGGGAATGACAAACATTTGGAAATATGACATTTAATTTTGTTTTACCTTTTTTGGTGGATGTGATTTTCAGCTTCAGCAGTGGTTCTGTTCCTGACAGCACGAAACACGCTTGCGGGCCAGCTGTTTTAGGTCGATGTGATTCCTCATCTGAAAAGCCTACAGTGGAAGTGCTAAACGTGGAAGCAGCAGAAACAGGCACACAAAGACCCAACAGGGCTTCAACATGCTGTAGTCATTCTGGAAATGCCCAGCAGGAGGGGGTCATTAGAGAACCTGGGACAGTGTTACATTTTTGTGCCAGTTGCAACCGTCCAAGCCCACATATGTGCTAACACTTTATTTCTGGGCCTTGGCAGGTCAGTAGCTCTGTAATTACTTTATGTGTATTTGGTGGCTGTCAGTATCATTTTACATTGCAGAGATGAAACAATGATCAATGCAGGGGGATGTGAGGTTTGCTGTTTAACTTGCCGCTGTACACCATGGTTCCATCTGTCTGTCCGTTAAGTTAAAAGGGAAAAAAATTAACCAGTGAGTCACAGCAGTCTGATGACATCATTATGACAGCGTATTAGAAGCAGGCTTGGGAAATTAGTTATGTGGATTGGCAGTGTTTCCTCAGAATGTATCATTTCTTCCACCCTTGGCACAGACCGAGTGGTGTGAGACATGATGTCTTTCAAGTGTGGTAAAACTGAAATTCAGAACAAATGTCATCAGTGTTTCCCAGAGGAACTGGGAGGGATCCTGACCAGCTAAGTGTTAATGCAGAGACTTTTCTGCGTGTTAAGGCTCCAGTGGACTACTGTGGAAGAAGCACAATTCTTTGCTTAGGGTTACCAGATACCTGCATATCCAAAGGAGGACACCAAAGGTCAAAAAGGAGGACAAAGCCTTACAAAGGA
>JABJVR010004088.1:0-92453 GCA_025773905.1 Chitala chitala
GCCCTATGTGCTCTGGGATGGGCTCCAGGTTTCCCCATGACCCTCACCAGGAATAAGTGGTTAAGATAATGGATGGAAAGTTCAGCAGTTTTCAAGGCTGAATTGTGGTCTTGTATGCAGATCCTGATGCCCGTCTGCAATTGGGATACCTGTAGTATTATTATTTACACCTTTAAATAATGCTGCTACAGGTCAGTGTGTGGCTCGGCTTCCAGAAGACTGGAGAGAGATTCGTCAGCACTCTGAAAGTTAGAGTCAGCTGTCCGTGTTCCTCACACATTTTTATTGTATATAATTTGTAAATGTAAATGCAATTAGTTTGTTGCACGCCTGCTATCGCGTCACCTGTTTTGGGAACACTAAGGTTAAGCATTTTTTGAAGTGAAACAAGGCTGCCGTGTTGAAAAGTCAAACCATTTCTTTTGGATTGAGCTGCCACTAAGTTTCTTATTAGTTACAAAATGATGGGTCAGGTTTTAATGGGCCAAAATATTGGACCATAAATGCTTATGTCACACTGTCAGTGCTAATAATTTTGTCTTTCCTGGAAACTTGCCCTAAAAATTAACAATCAGGATCCCTGTATCCTCACCAATAATAAATTTTTTTATTACTTTAAATAGTGCCACCATGGTGTACAAACAGAAACCATCCTGCAAAGCTGAAGATGGGTGAAGTTTAATTTCATTTCTGTGTCCTAATAACCTTCCCTCATAAGTGTGGATAATTAGTGGTAGGCCTCACTAATTTGTCCTCAGTATGCAGCAATGCGAATTAATAGGTTTGATAACATACTTGTGATACACTTGCCTTTTCCAAAGCTTTCCAAGAGCTGTGTCCAGATCGCTCCAAAGATGATTTGGTAAGCAGATATTGAAAACAGGCTTGCTGCATTGGCTGAAAGTAAACTGCATCACTGTGAGGTCTGCATCAGTGAGCATCTCAGCAAAAAACATTATAGTCACATGGTGCACATTTCATTCTCCTACTGTACATGCCACTATAAATAGACCAGTGCATCCCTGCACATGAACAACACGCGTGTGCATTACATGTGGCTGCTCCCACACTTACAACAGCATTCTGTCCCAATGGCTGCAATGTAAGGTGATTTACATAAATCATAAATCCCTTAAAATACATAAAGTGGGACGTGTAAATTTCAGCGCAATATATACAACAGAATACGGTAAATTGCTCATATACTGCCAGCAATACTGGTATAGTACAGCTAGAGTACTAGCAGCAATAAGTCATAAGAAAAGACATTAAAGCAGGTACGAATGACAGAAACTACAACCGTTTGTTACTGTCAGTCCATTTGGTGAGGATAATACCATAGACTGCATTCTCTACTGCCAAAGGTTTAGCCACTCCCACTTCAGTTGGAGCAGTAATTGTGTCTGACCTGTAAGCCCCCTGGGAGCGTAGGCTATGGGTAGAGCGTAACTTCCCTGTTGGGTGGCACCTCTATTGATTGTCTCTTCACCAGCACATTATCCCTCTTTGCGTGATTGATCAAATTGCTACCTCAGTGCATCTAAATTGTGCAAACGCCTCTTTACATGCTTGCCAGATCACATTAAGTTGATGGAAAACAGGCAAAGGGCTTTTCCCAGAAGAATTATGAAGTAGCTTGTCCAAACAGAATGCAACAATATTTCACATCTTTGCACATCTCTCAGCTTGAGGCACCAGAATACTGTAGCGACCACAAGTTAAGCAAAAACAACTAAGATATGCTTCATAGCTGACCATCCCCTTCAAACAGCGTTTAGAAAGCAGGGAAAAACAACCTCATATCCACAAAACAGGTGCCATTTTGCCTTCCTAGTCTGACCTCCACACCAGGGATCTTTTTAATGGTAGTTGACTTGATGCTTGACCCACTAAATTTAAATCTAGACACTTGACATCTGGTTTACTGAGGATACCGATGTATTGATTGACAGTTCCTTTGTTAACTGTAATACCTTGGAGCATGTCCACTGTTAGCCCATGTCATTTTTATGTTATGTATTATGATGAAAGAGGATTTATTGATGTTCAGACTGATGTCTGTCTCCTTCCCCTAACTAGACATATTTTTTATGGTGTATGTAGAATTTCGGCTGTTTTACAAAAATTGAAACTAATTATTAATCATCCTTGATAATAATGTGGGTCCAACAGCTTTTCCCACTGTTGCTGGTATCATGTCTATAGATGTTCCTACGGGTGTTTTGTCCAGTGGTTACGCTGCAAGATGCGACAGACTCACATTGTCTTTGACCATGATGCAATTTGTCCTCTATACTTTTCTGTTTGTATTTAGTTAAATTATAATTTTCTTGACTGGATTAATGTCGGAAAGATAAAATGTTGCCTTTTGAAATTAATCACGGAATTATTTTACAGCTTTTTAATGGTCTAACAGCTCTAGCCTACAGTCAGATGCCTTGATTCACATTGGCTAATGTATTTGTTTTGTTGTTAATTTTAGTTAATCTGTTTTGACCTGTGATGTGAAATGTGAATTCTGCGTTAAAGTTCTAGGCTGTGGTTTAATGATAATAAAATAATGTACAGAGGGCTGTGTCTAACTGCTCATTCATTCGTCCTTATCAAGTTCAAATTTTAAAAAATAGTATATGCATTTCAAAATAAAAACATTACAGTAATTGTGTTTTGCATTTTGCATAGGATTTCTGGAGAAAGAGGTTGTCATGTATTTGCAAGGCAGAAGTTTTTATAACTTTCCAACACATCCAACTAAACAACAAGGTGTAAAACGCATAATAATAATTAAGACTGACTAAGCATGAAGAGTCAAAGCCTAAAATGGCAATGACAGCCTGTAGGAACAACATAATGTCAGGTGTGATAAACATTACTTCTGTAACCTCTCTGTAGGGCAAGTCACAGGAAAATCAGTTAAATAGGCTGCTCTGACCATTATAAAAACTGGTGTCAGATCTTGTCTGTAGACATGATATAATGCCAGTGTACTTATAAAAAAGGTACATTCAGAATATGGGTAAAACATGCAGATAGGTTCAAGGTTTGTTGTCATATGCTGTTTAAAGTACAATGAAATGCAGTGAAATACATTGTGCCCTGGTTCTCTCTCTCAGCCGTTAATCAAAAAAGCAGTACCAATTAAAAATAACCATAAAAACATAATAGCAAAAACATGAAAACAATTTATATGATCAATGGCATCCAGAATCATTTTGTGCTACAGTTCAGCAGTCTGACCGCCTGAGGGTAGAAACTGTCTCTGTACCGAGACGTCTTGGATCTGATGCTCCGTAGGCACTTTCCAGAAGGGAGATGAGAGAACAGGCTGAGTGCTGGGTGTGCTGGGTGTGCTGAGTGTGCTGCGTGGTACAGAGTGCTTTCTGCTGCAGTGAGCAGTGTAGGGGTCCTGTGACTGTGGTAGTGCTACTCCTGTAATTTTAGATGCTGCTTTCACTGTCTCTGCAAGGATCTTGTGGTCACATGATGTGATGTTTCCAAACCACACCAGGATGCGTCTGGTTAAGATGCTTTCTTCTGTGGACTGATAGAAATTAGTAAGGACCGGGAGAGGGAGTCAGAAACTTGGATGCCCAAAAACATGAAACTTAAGGATTTCAGCAGAGGTGTGATATATGTGAAGAGGTGATTTGATAGTTTTAATTCTTCTTCAAAAAAACACCACCACCATCTTCTAGAAATACAAAAGAGATTAAAATAATAACATTTTTTCCCATTGTAAGGGTACCCCTAGACAGTGTAAAACATTGTGAGGACACAGAGGACAGCTTCATGATGTCTCCACTGGAAAGTTGCGTTTTAAGACACATCTTACATTCTTACACTAGAGGGCCAACTGTCATACTGTCTCACATGAGGGACCCAAATAATCATTTTCCATGTTTTTTCCCCTGCAGCCCCCCTGAGTCCACCAGTAACCTATAGTGTAGTAAACTGATTAGTCCTAATCAATGTTTTCATTGACTTCAGTCTATAAATTTTTTTTATTTAAGTAAAATGTTTCTGAATACTTAGGAAGTTGTTTTTAGTGTGATGTGCTATAAAAAAAGCCGTTTTTATGAAATAACAATGCAGTTTGCACCTTTGGGAAGCTCAGACTGAAGTTACATCTGAGTGACATGACACCCAGACCTCTTGTCTATTGTTGTTGTCTTGGCAACAAACTCAGTGAAAAAGGAGATAATCCACTTCACCCCCCTAACCACCCCCCCAAAAAGCAACGACTGTGACATATTTCAAGCGAGTCCAACTCGACACCTTTTTGCGGCCATTATAAAATCTGTGCTGGACTAAAGTATAGTCATTTATAAGACAATTCACAACTTTCACAAAAACACTGAGGTTTCGACCTCGGTGACCCCAGTGGAGGATACGGCCATGTTTCCAGGGATATCGCTGTGTCACCACGGCCATCTGCTCAGGCTTATTAATGGATTCCGGCCGGCTTTCTAATTACCTCATAGGTTTGATAGCAGTACTGTCATTCAGCTTGTGGAACCAGGCATAGTCATGAACAAATATATGAAAAAACACACAGCACCTGTGCAGTGAGTAGGCAAATATTTGTGATGAGAAAATTAGGATTCTATATAAAAGCAGTTTCCATGGTAATCTATACTGCTCATGGTCATTCAGTAGTTATGCCAATTAATTATTTAGTTAGTTAAAAATAAACTCAATTTATAAATCACCCCTCAAATATATGATTCATTTTGCATTGTACAGAAACTAATTCAATCTGACATTTCTAAATGAGCGCTCTTGTGAATTACCCACACACAAAGGTATTAATTGGGTTTTTTAATTCAACAAGTGATTTGCGTAATTCTCATGCATTAATAATTCAAAAGCAGTTTCCTTTTGTTTTTATTGTACTCCCTTTATTTGAAACTTTGTTACTGTGCGTGGTTCCAAGTGATGAACCTTCCAGAGATTCAGTAGGCACATGTCTTGTTAACCCAGTTACCTTGAACCTTGTAAAATGTCTTTCCTGTCTAAGTGCCTGCTAAGTATAAACTGCATTCTTTCATAGTATGGAATTGTTAAATGTTTTTAGTATATTGTATAAGTCTCATGGATTGTATGTTTCCTTCTGTGGATATGTGATGCAACAACCTACAGCACACTGTGCAAGGCAAATTTCCCTTCAAGGCCGTTAACTTCACCTTAACCTTAACCTCAATTATTACTCACTGAGCTTTTTTTGGTTTGTTTCTAGATTTGTTGTGGGACATTAATTTGTTCGTTTGTGGCTTTTGTTTTCTGAACGAAAAAAATCAACTACAAACAAAAGAACCCGACACCCTTTAACAGTAGGCTAAAGAAGACAAGAGAAAATATTAAACCAGCTGTGCAAACACTAAACCCCAGTGAGCAATTACAGGAAGAGTGCCTAACGAGGCAGCTGGAGGGATGTGGACCTAAAGACGACACTGTGGCAACTGATCTACACAAACTCTGTATGTCTCTGTGTGTTAATAGCATAAATAAAGCAGCCTGCTTGTTAGAGGATGATGCTGAATCAGTGTTTTCTGCAGTCTAATGGACTGTGGCTACTTTATGACACCATTAAGATCTAACAGATGGGAATGTCAGATAATTGGATTTTAAGTTACTATGCATGTGTGGACAGGCAGGGGTTCCTGTTTTAAGGCAAGAACTCCATTTATTCATTGACTGTCTTCCCACAGAACATCTATCTAATGTATTTTACTCCATGGTAGTACAACGCTAATCTGAGAAATGCACAAAAATGCAAAACCACGATCAATTGCAATTATTTATTTACGCTGTAGGATTGGTAATAGACAGAACGTAGGCACAGATGTCTTTATTAGGAGGTTCATCACATGTCTGAAACTGGCAATGTTTGCATGTTGAACATGTGCTGTTTTGTCAGATATCAGTTAATAGTGAGTTTGTGGTTTGCCTTTAGCATATTGCATATATAAATTTTATTGTACTGTATTTATATAATAGTGAATTTTTTTACATTTTATTACTATTTTTTCTTAAGTAAAAAGCTGATGAAAAGTTTACAATTTGACATTATGTTTTTTGATGGGATACCACTGACACAAACTTTTTATTTCCAAGTTTTTTTTTCTTCTGACCATAGCACATTTTTCAGAGGAAAACAAAAATATAAATGTGCTTTCTCTTCATTTTTCAGAGTTTTCAAGAAAGCAAGCCCAAATGGCAAAGTAAGTTCAAAGATTTCCAATTCTTCTTAACAATTGTCACTTATTGTATTTTAATGATGTACACCAATATCTACTCAAATATATTAATTAATTTTTATAGTATGTTTTCACGATTTGGCTTTTTTTTTTTTATTAAACACTGATTCATCAAGGAAGTCTAAAAGTCAGTTACAGGTAGTGTACAAAACTAAAAGTTTACAAAAGCCCACTGGTCTGGTGCTGGTCTCTTTCGGTTTTTGCTTTTCTCTCTTATTCATTTTAAAGATACGAATAAGGGAGAAAAGCACAACATTAAGCACTGCACTTAAGGTCATAGTATTTTTTATGTAGTGGTTTACTAGGCAGATGTAGATGTTTTGCCCATATATTGTTGAAATTATTTGTTTGTGATGGAATGTTTTTCAGTTAACTGTATACCTGGGAAAGAGGGACTTTGTTGACCATGTAGATGTTGTGGAATCAGTGGGTAAGCCAGCATGTTTCAGTCTCAATTCATACATATTTAAGAGACTTTGGGACCATACGGCATTTTGGATGCCATTTAAAACCTCAGTAATCTTAATATTATTTTTTTAATTGATCTGTTGACATTACATACCTATGATTCACATTTAAGGTAAACAATACAATGTGTATCAAAATATTGTAATATCTTCAAAATAAAAGTATAATTTTACAGTTAACTTTAATTTTTTTCAGATGGAGTGGTTTTAATTGATCCTGAATACCTTAAAGAAAGAAGAGGTATCAACAAAGGAGGACAGTTGTAATTTTGCAGAAAAGCTTCACTTTTTGAAAATTCACTGAAAAGTGGGGAAAAAAAACACGTCCTAAAATAGAGCTCCACCTTTTACATAAAACAAGCTCTACACTGGGATGTTTCCTAATTCATCCCTGGAACATTTATGAACCACCTTTTCTAATTTCCTGTCAAATGAAAGGAATTGCTTATGTCAAGTATTAAATATTTAGCATGCAGAGAAATTAAATAAAGATGACTTGGGGGATTTAACATTTCTAGAAAATGTCATATCATTAACAAATAATGAAACAGCTTCAATCATGTGTCAATGAATTTAATTTGGGTTGCCAACATAGAGATGCATTGTAAGAGCAATGCAGTTGTAAAGGTCACATTTCCACAAGCACAGAGATGGATGTGCGTGGAAATAATGTTTTAGTGCTGTGATTGATTTATAGGAAAAGTGCCTGAAATTCCAAAATAAACAACACCATCATTGCTCTTTGTTTTGCCACATTTCTACACATAATGTTTAATTTACAAACCCGTTAGGAATCTTTGGTGTTTGTTTCCTTTGATTGGCATGATGAACTTGTGAGTGCTGTATTCTTTTTCCTCAGTTTTTGTAACACTGACCTGTGCCTTTCGCTATGGTCGAGAAGACCTCGATGTTCTGGGCTTGACATTTCGAAAGGACCTCTTTGTAGCGAACATCCAAACCTATCCACCTGTGCCTGAAGAAAAAAAAGCACTAACTCGTCTTCAAGAGCGCCTGATTAAAAAGCTTGGAGAACATGCCTATCCATTCATCTTTGAGGTAATAAACAATTGTAATGATATATAATAATATATAATTGTATACAGATGTACCTAAACATTTACCTAAGTCACATGGTCACCACAGGGTCACAGTGCACCAATTTGTTAAGTATGATGAGAATTAATTTTTTTAACATGTTACTGACTTTTTTCCTCCAGATTCCTCCAAACTTGCCTTGTTCTGTCACCCTTCAGCCAGGACCAGAGGACACAGGGAAGGTGGCTAAAATCAGATTACTAAATCTATTTGCTAACACCTCTAAATAACTTCAGTTTCTCAGTTGATGTGAACTGTAATTCATTTTAATCTACAAGTTATATCTGTAGAGTACATCACTTGCTACTGATCCATATTGTCAGAGAACGTTAACCTTGTGGGTGAAACGTGTGCTGTGTTCTTCTTTGTCCAAAGGCCTGCGGTGTTGACTTTGAAGTGAAAGCCTTCTGTGCTGAGAATGTAGAACAGAAAATCCACAAAAGGTCAACAATGAATAATCATGTTCTAACCTTTGTTTTAGTGAATCTGGAATTGTCCTGTATGAGTAAGTTATTTAAAAGTGGCATCACAATAACCAATGTCTTAGAACTGGCTAAGTTGCTGCAACCATTTAAAAACTATGTATGAATATACTGTGTGTGCATACAACAAATTCAAATTTTCCTTGAGTTTTTTTTCATAGCAAAATACAACAGGAGAGAACAATTATTTTAAATAGGGGAAAATGCATCTGTGAATATATACATATATATATATATATATATATATATATATATACACACGCTGTATATATTTGTATGCAATGCATTTGCTGTCTTGCATAACAGTTTTATTCATTCTGGTATAACAGAATACACATGTGGCCATAACTTTAGCAGGGGTATTTCTATCTTTTGTGTATATTGTTTGATACCAAGTAAATTCAGCTATGTATAGTTGTAAACAGTTTCCCATCTTTAAAAATTATAAAATAATATAATAAGATGTAATTTGTGTCATGATACTGACATATGCCTTCAAATTTTGTATATACCAAAAAATAAAAATAGTTTTGCCCTAGACCTGGACCATCTAGTCACAATTAAGTTTAATGTGAATGTTTGAGCTGTTACCATGACGTCTGTTCTGTGAAGTGACCAACACTCGACTCGTCTCCTGATAGCTCTGCTGTGCCCACTGCATACAGGAATTCGGTTCGTCTTGTCATAAGGAAAGTCCAGTATGCTCCTGAGAAACCTGGCCCCCAGCCAATGGCCGAGACCACAAGGCAGTTCCTTATGTCTGACAAACCCCTGCACCTGGAAGCCTCTCTAGACAAAGAGGTATGAGGCTTTTTCAGATGTTCACCTGGACCCTTCAGAGCCTGATCTGGCTGAAAGGGTGTGTGAAACAAACCACACAGGCCAGTAATGGTCTCAGAATGGAAGCAGAAATTAGGTTAACGCTGGCTGTAAGATGTCATTTCAAATAAGACAGTTTCTTTTCTGTAATGCACTAGTGTGGAATATTGGGTTATCCTGACATCTCTGTGAATGAACCTAGAAGTGGAATTGAATTTGTGGTGTGGTTCTGTCAGAACATGACACTTCATATGAGGACAGATCAGTGAGGGTTACAGCAGGTGTGTCCCCTTTCACTACTGACAAGTGGCATACACGAGAGAAGCACAGCAAAGTCATCACCTCCAAATCCTGCATGAAGCAGCCTAAAGAACCACTGGGTACCATGCTCAATAATAATAGTAATACTTAAAGAAAACAATCTTTTTTTCCATGCCTGTATTAGAAATATTCTTAGTTTTACAAACATGTCTGACAACACTTTTTTTGTAGATTTATTACCATGGAGAACCAATTAATGTCAACGTCCATGTCACCAACAACACTAACAAGACTGTGAAAAGGATGAAAATCTCAGGTAACTGATGCAAGTGCTGGAATTTTCTAAGCCAGTGGTTCCCAACTGGTCCAACTTCAGGGTCCATATTTGTACTTAGTCATTAGCGCAAGGTCCACAGAAAAGTTAAATCAACACATAAAATTTTATTTCACAAATTATTATAATTATCATTTGTACGACAGCAGAATGTGGTGAAAATTTTAAAACACCACTAAGGGGCAGCATTTGCTGTCAGGTAGCCGTCCATTAGCCGCTATAACTGGAAGCAGTACTTCAAAATAAAAGCACTGTACTGAAAATGTACTATAAATCCAGATTTCTGTTTTTTTTTTTTTGGACAAATTTACATGCTGTCCATTCACTGTGTACTCGCGACCCACCAGTTGGCAATCACTGCCCTAAGCCCTTAGATGCATGAGAGACTCGTGTTCAACATGTGCTGTGCTTTATGTCCCTACAGTGCGCCAGCATGCAGATATATGCTTGTTCAACACTGCACAGTACAAATGTCCGGTAGCAACAGAAGAATCTGAGTAAGTGCTAAAGTGCTCTAAACGTGAACAGTGTCATTTCACAAAACATTTATTTTCTTGACATTGTATTTTTTGAAATACTCATATCCTGTGTATAGCGACATGGTTGCCCCCAGCGGCACATTTTGCAAAGTGTACACCCTCACTCCATTTCTTGCCAACAACCGAGAGAAGAGGGGTTTGGCCTTGGATGGAAAGCTTAAACACGAGGATACAAATTTAGCATCTAGCACTTTGTGAGTAGCCAAGCATGTCTTTGTAAATGTTTGTCTTCCTTCATTTAAATAAAAGGAAGTGTTCCAAAAGAGACACGTGTATATATTGAATTACTGCCGTCTTTCCACAGGTTGAGAGAAGGAGCTAATAAGGAAATCCTGGGCATTATAGTATCTTATAAGGTCAAAGTGAAGTTGGTGGTATCCAGAGGCGGGTATGCAATGGAAACCTTACATTATACTTTACTGTTATGTCAAGTGTAATGTTTTTAGTTGACAGTATAATGAGTCTTTATGTTACAATTTATTTTCCCATTTAGATGTACTGCATGTGTAATTAGTATGAAATAAAAATAAGACAAATTTTAGACAACTAACACACACACACACACACACACACACATCTGCACTTTCTTCGCTTGTTACAAATTAATAGCAGAATCATGTTATCAAAATGACTTTTCATTACAAAAAAGTATTTTGGTAAATATCAAGTCTAACTTTTTTCATCATAATCAACCATTTCCAGGCTCCTGGGGGATCTGGCATCAAGGTAATCTTAATCACCTTTCTTTTTTATACTTTTTCATGTTTCGGAACTAAAATTTCTAGGAGTATCTTAATTATTAGTGCTGACTGCTAGAAGAATTGGCCATCACTGAGATGGTCTCCCAGCACCTACAATGCAAGTTTGTTGCTCCTGTTTATTAAATAAGCAAACCTAGTAGCTTGTATTTCTAATTCCAACTGATTTCTGTGTAGACTGAAACTGAGAACCACAGAGCGCAGGTGGGTGAAATTGCTCGGGCTTCGATTAACCAAAAGACCGTGTTGTATTTTCAGTGATGTTGCAGTCGAACTCCCTTTCACACTAATGCACCCAAAGCCAGTGGAAGAATTACTTTGCAGAGATGGTAGGACCATTTTTTTTTATTTGCAATACAATGTGTACAATATTAATAAAGTAATGTGATTTGCAAAGAGCTGTATGGTGTCACTATACAAAGTACACGCAGTCCTAGAGCTATAGTAGTAATGACCAAATACCCATTTATAACCTGCACGACAAATTGTGTGTCGTTTAAAAGAGATTTGTTGTGATGCTGCTTGTGAAGATGTGTACATGAAGCCCTATGGGACGGCTTCTCACAAGGTTCTGGTTCTTGTCAGTTCCAGAAAACGAGTCACCTCTGGACACAAACCTGATAGAGTTTGACACAACGTAAGCGGAGAACTTACAGCTCGTTCCTGTAGGGTCTGTGATGTGTGCAGCCGTCTGTCCTTTTAACGTTCTCACTTCCACCACACGGCATGAGCATTAATACCAATAAAAATGAATAATTTATGAAGTTGCCTTTCATACAAAACAGCCTACACGTCTTGTCAGATTTATTTATTTCCCTGTGTGCCCGCTTGTGCGTGTGTGATTTCTCTGCGTGATTTAACCCTTTACACTTAATTTCACATTTTCTAGATAGAGTATCTGAGATCCGGTCATTTCCACTAATATCTGAACAGCTTTCTGCCCTGAGAGCAACGCGCTCATGGGCGTGTGATGTGGCCCGTGCTCTTTGTTGTAAAAAACAATGTATGTGACTCTCGCCTTAGCGATGATGATATCATCTTTGAAGACTTTGCACGTCAGAGACTGAAAGGAGTGAAGGATGACAAAGATGAAGAAGAGGAAGGGGCCAATTCACCCAAGCTGAAGGACAGATAAGCGTGTGGGTTCTGTGCGCTGGACTATGGTAAAGCAGCCTTCTGTGGGCTCTGTGTCCTGCAGGAATCCTTGGGCACCCTTTACAAATGAACAGTGCTGCCATTTTCTTTGTTCTTTATTCCACATGTAAATGTAGAATAAAAGAAAGCTTGATTTTGTGTGAGACAGAAAAGGTTTGGTTAAAAATCCAGGAGAACCCTAATAAGCACTGAAATTAAATCACGGAAGTTACGTTTTTTTCTCCTGATAACCTTTAGTCCAGGATAGAATGCCTTGGTGAAATTTAAATTTGAATTTGTAATTTTTTTTGTAACTTTTTTTAAAAGAAAGTTACTGGCTCAAAAAATACTGCCAAATTAAATTTTTCATATTTTTTATGAAGAACTGAAAGAATGAGGGTACAGGAGCAAATGAGAAGGGGTGCATTTTTGATCGAGCTCTACTGCCATTTGCTCAAATATGTTTACATTTTTTCCTTCATGGATTTATTGATCTAAGCATACTTCTAGCTTCATCTTTTATTTAAACCCAGCCACCCCAAATATACACAATTCATTACACTCTGAAGTTTACACTGTGCCCTTATTTTATTCATTTTAAATATGGGTTATGTAGATGATCTCAGGAAGAGGTGAGAGAATATTATTCATAGCACAATTAGGAAACACACACACTGCACGTTTATAGCAGCTTGTGTAACTGTAACTCAGTATTCATGGCTATTTTAAGCTTTGTATTAACATGTTTATTCTGATTATTTGGTATTTCTTTATATTTGCTTATTTATTAAAATTATAAAACTTAAGATACAGTATTCTATAGCTATAAAAGTATATTTCAGTTTAAATTAAAGCAAAAAAATAAAAAAAAATATAAATAGTTGACTCTTAGATTTTAAGAAATTTAAATATCCCTTTTGTAGTTCGCTAATTTTTGATCTGTAAATAATATCTAGCCTTTTATCCATTGACTGGGTTTGTCACACAATAACACATTAACATCTACAGTACTTTTGTCCAGGAAGACACCAAGCTGTAATATTATAAGACACTGAATATCTTAAAAAGTGTATATATCAGTGATTTTGAATTTGTTGTCAAATTTAATAAAATTTAAATTATAATGCTTGAATTAATTTAGTCAACTTTCAGATGTTTTGAATATAATTGGAATAGTGATATACAAGTGATATAAAAAAGACACAACTCTAAATCACATTATGAATAGCAAGTACACCGGTTCCATATACCGCACGTACTATGGTTGACCAGAATTTATTAAAACTGTTAAGGGGTAGATGGATCAGACATTCAGAGATCAAAATCACATAACTGAAAAATATAAGTAAATAACCCATATTAATAAATTTACAACATAATTTATGAATGGAATGAACTGTAAATATAGGCAACAACAGCAAAGACATGGAGTTGATTCAGGTACAAATTTATTTGAATGTTCATTTAATAATGATTGAATTCCCTATACAATTCTATTTGACATATTATTGAAATTGTTAGCATTAACATTTGGTAATGCTGATAATGTTAAATGAGAACATTTCCCTATAATCTAACACATTAAGTTTCTTTCTGTTTTACACCATTTAATTCCTGTACATTCTTTCAACTATTTCTGCATGTAAAACTGCCTTTGCTGGAGAAATGTACCGAAATATTTTTGTATATTTTCTGTAATTTTTTGACTGTACAAACATTTCTGGGCTACAGAGAGACTGGAAGAGAGGTGGTTAATATTGTAATATTGTACCAAATTCTGTGTAAGTTATTTGATAAGATTTTAGTTCCTGTCAGTGCTGCTTGGGAAAATTTCAAAAATTTTCTACTTGTACATTTCCAGGTTAAAATCGTTTCATGAAAACGTTTTTTGAAATGCACCTTAGTTATTTTGATTTGCCAGTTGGCTGTTGTAGATAATTGCAAATTTTTGGACTTGGTTTCGTGTGAATGAGTGTAAGCACAACGTTTATAAAACATAATGACTCAGTGAAATACCGGCTGCCAGGGACATCTTACAACGTATGATAAAATGAATAAATGAGGAAAATTTATGGAAAATACAATTAAAAAAAATTATTCATGGTATTGTTAAATTTGCTGTATGCACCTACCTAACACAAGAAAATCAAATGAAACTCTAGTAAAGCACATATAATTTCCATCTTCTTTGGTTTTAAACCCACTGTATTTTTATAACAAAGACACTGTACACTATTTCAAATCTTACTTTTTCCCTGTTATTCTTGCATTGTATTTGTTGTAGTTTAATTATGATGTCAAGTCAATAAAGTATATAGTTTACACTGTGGCTTTGCTCTTTATGTGATTACTATACTATATATTATATACACTATTATTATATATTACTACACCATATATTATATGCTGTATATTGTATACACTATTCCTATATACTACACATACTTTTTAAAATTTGCAAACTACTGATATTATTCTTTTCAAACGTGTAATAGGAAACCTTGCTGGGGGTTGAGCCCATGCACACGCAGCCAACTCCAAGTTATCAGACAAGATGATTAACCCACTGAGCTAAACACCTGAGTCCCTTGCTTGTGGGGACTAATCAGACTGTTTTCCTGAAAACGCAACAATATAATATTACAGCCAGAAAATATGTGCCTGAATTAAAGAATGAACATCTCAGATTGCATGTATAGTTAGAGCAGTATTCAGGTCCTAGTGAATCGATACACAGCGGACAGGGGTGTGCATGCCAGTCTGAGGAGCAGCACTCAGGTTCTGTGCAAGCAGTCTGGTTCTTCCACTCTGGTTTTAACAACCCTTTGCTATAATAGCCATCGCCAAACAGCTGCCACTAAAAACGACAAAGAACTGCACAATTCTCTGGAATGACCCTATGTGTATGTGTATATGTACAGCAGTCCCTAATGTGTGTTATTGTGTATCAAAGCACCACTGTCCTCTTTGGGTCTCATGTCCTCTGTCTTCCAGGATACAGAAGAATAGACAAGGACCTGCAGCAACAATTAGACCAGTGCTGTTAACAGTAACAGTAATATCTTTGACCTGACAATATTTTACTTGTTCTTTTTTTTCCTTGTCCCTTCAATATTAGATTCTTCCCTACGCCCTTGTGTCAATATTCCACCCAGATTATTATGGCTAATTGGCAAATACAAGAGGAAACTGTTTACATATCATCTGAAAATAATGGGAACACATGATCCTCAGACTGTTTCATCAATCAAAGTAAAATCCCTTATTTGACATGAAGTTCCTGTAAAAAAACTTCAAAAATTCCTTGAACAGAGAATTGGAGGGACTGAAGGGCAAACATCAAATAATGGACTAATACCGCCATCTAATGGTATTTGCAAGAAGTTCAAGGAAAACCCTGTTCATAGCTCAAAAATCGATTTCTTCATTATTTTATATGATTTCAGGTATATATACTTGTCTACAAAGACTTAATATACATTTCTTCACTTCAGGTTGTCTCAAGACCCTCTGTAGGAGACTTAAGACATTCTCATGGGCTTCAGAAAGTAAACCACAACTTATGAATGGATGATTAAAACGATAAGGTGCATAGTAAGGTGTAGGGCCAGAAATAATGATTACTTTGAGGTCATTGTAAATCCCCTCACGTAAACAATTGTGATGTTAAATTAAGTACATTTTGAATAAAGAATAAATCTGATATGGTACCATATAGAGGTAGGGAAATGTGGACTTATTTATAAAAAAGTACATAAAAAAACAAAATCACATTACAAAAAATTTTTTGTTATATTTTGGGTAAACTGAGCACTTCCAAGGTAAATATTGTTCTTTCACTGTTCTTTGACCCTTTCTGATTGCTGCGTTTTCCCCTTTTGCATTTCTTCGTATTGATTTTTAAAGTAATTTGTATTCCCTCCCCTTTATTGAAGGTGCTCTCTGCCCAAAAACCTGCCTCTGCTGCTCTGTGTCCCCTTCTGTGTTCATGGCCTTTCTTCATGTATGCCTCAAAACACTTCCTTTCATATGTTAAAGCTAACAGATTGAGCGGCTTTGGTAAAATTACAAATTGTCTGCTTTAAAACCCAAATTAAAAAAATCTGACTGTAAAAATAACAAATCACTAGAATAAACAAATATATTTAAGCTACACCCCAGTGGTGTTACTAACTTTAGATAGAGCTATGTTGATTTAACACAGTGACATTGTGGCTGTCACTCCAAAGCCACATTACTCAACCTTTAGGACCAGGCAGTCGTTTTAGGTGGAAGACCAGAATTACGGAATTTGATATCCGTAGTAAAACCCATATCTTTGTATGCATAAAAAATAGCAAATTTGGCACTAAAACCTTTCAATGTACTCAATTCATTTTTATACAGTGCCTGTCACAACAAATTCCCTCAAGGTGCTTTAAAGGAATTAATTAATTTTTAAAAGGAAATACAGTAGATGGAATAACTAAATTTTAAAATAAGATAGAACCAGGCAGCAACGGACGAGAAGAATCACAAACTCCACAGTGTAGAGAAAAAATGCCTCTGAGAATATTTTGGTAAAATTTTACAGTGGAGTCAACAATCCAAGATAAAGTTATACTACGAAACATCTGCCTAGAGACGGCAACAACACAGACAAGCTTGCTGTACAACATGTCCCACTCCTCTCTCAAGAGGAACCCGGCTACAACATCTCTCTTCATTTAACTGCATGGTCCATTGGATTTACTCAAAGGCTGCATGGGCCTTGGATTTACTCAAAGGCTGCATGGGCCTTGGATTTACTCAAATGTCTACTCTTAGATCATTTTCTGAATGCTTCTATATTCAACAGAAAAATTTTGAGTTTATAATTATATAAACCACGATGACAGATCCAGTTTTATTACCAACGTAATCGAACAGTTCTTGTGCTTTTATTATAACAGAGCTATCTGCAACATTTCTCAGATTTTACAAGTGAAACATTTGCTTTCATGTGACTTCAGTTGTAGGAGACAGCAGGCCAGACACATGAGAACCTGTTCTGGGCATCTCTGCTTATAGGTTTCTATCTGTCTGCTGACAAACAGCCATTATACTACAGAACAGAGCTAGCCCAAAAATATAATTACACAGAACAAACAAAATACATACGCTAACAATAACTCATACATATAATACATTTTAACTATGTTTTTAAAATACTGCATAATTTAATGAAATCCTAAAATAAATGATGTTACTAAGTGACAAACTAAACCTAGTTTATAACTACCAATATGTTATGCTCTCAGCCAAAGAACTACATGTTGATAAGGGAGATCATTATTTGAAATGTTTTTACATGTCTAATTTTATTTTTATCAGTGTGCTGATTTAAGTATAATTGTTGCAGCTCAAAACTGTTGCAAAATGAATGCTTGGAAACTTCATTTGAACAGTATTGTCTGTGCCATTTGTTAACATGAGAATTTCTAGAGCAGTGTGTAAATGATCTGATGTATAGGAGTGCATTAAATTATTAATTTAATTATTAATGAACGTAAATGAATAAATCTATCCATCCATCCAGTCTCTATACCGCTGGTCCAATTCTGGGTTGCTGGAAGCCTGGAGCCCATTCCAGGAGGCACAGGGCGCAAGGCAGGGGACACCCAAAACAGGGGACTCCCAGGGCAGGGGACCCAGAGCAGGGGACTCCCAGGGCAGGGGACACCCAGAGCAGGGCCCCAACCCACCACAGTGAACAGATCTAAATGAATACAATTAACTGAAGACGTATGTATTAATCTGCTTATTTATTTGTATATATGTAAGCATTTCAAATGTGACAATAGCACCTACTAGTATCAAATTGTTAAAATTCCTATAAAGATTAAAACACATGGGCAAACTAGGGTGCGTGGTCACACCTCATGGTTTGTCTGTCCGTTGTTGAGAACGCAGAGGACAGCAGTCTGTTTCTACTCATTGTGGCGCTATTTGCTTTAAAATGGCCCTTTTAAACACCACTTTTATTTTTGGCAGTCTTATCCCATAAATAATAGGAGAGAGGATTGGGGAAATCATTAAGAAGTACACCGAAATAACTATCCGCACACCAGGCAAAACGTACGACAAGTCAAACCTGCTTTGCACAATCTCGAAAATAGCAGCAACACAAAAGTTTGTGAGTGACACTAAATGTGGAGTGCAGGTTTTAAGAGATTTCAGCTGACCTGCTTTAGAGGATGTTAAAGAAATTATGAGTATTCTATAATAGGAATACAGAATTAGAAGCATAGGTAAACCAATGGTGAAGAACAAATTAATCAGTCCTATAACATTTAAAACAGTTGTGTCGGTACATGAAAGCTTGATTAACGAGTAGTTGTCACAGTAAACTTTATTAATGAGATTTCCACATAAAGGCAGCATAATTGTGAAGTTAATAAAAATACCTGCTTTTACCCAAGAAACTAGCCAGATGAGAAAAATAAATATGTTGACTTTGGTTGGCGTAATGATTATGCAGTATTTTAAAGGATGATAAATTGACACATACCTGTCATAGGCCATTACAGCCAGAGTGAAAAGTTCTGTGTTTCCATATGTGTACAGACAGAAAATCTGTAATATGCAATGACTTTTGGAAATGTGGTGATTATCTACCAACATGTTAACTAATAGGGAAGGGTATAAGGCAGTGCTTCCATATAACTCATTGACACACAAATTGCACAGAAATATGTACATTGGTTCATGTAAACACCTTTCTACACAAATGAGCCCAATTACTAGTGAATTTGCTAAAATGATCACAGAGTACATGAATAAAATCAGACAAAAGTAAAAATATCTGATTGATCCAATGTCTTCATACGCAGTTAACAGGAATGATGTCACGTGTGAGGAGTTCCACATGGTCAGCAGTCTCGCACACCTATGAAAAATTATAATAATTTTACACTAAATAACAATGAATACGTTTCTCCCACTCAGTTAATTTCACTGTCATATACATTATGCTGCCAGCAAGAATGATTGTGATATTTGTCCTTGAAAATGTGAATTTTGTTTTTATAACTTTTTAAAAACTTTTTATAAGTGTCTACAAGTATATGCAAGTCATCACTTCGTTTTTGTACAAAAAACCTCAAAACAAGCATGTAAACAATGAGTTATACGAATTTACTCTATACATCTATTTTGTGTGTATTTTTAACAAAACAAAAAAACATGTAAAGGAATTGTAAAAATGTAAATGTATAAATAAGTAGAAATTAATTTAAATATATTTAAAGTAACTTAAAACATTTTTATAGCATTTTCATTGACCAAATTAGGCCTAAAACTACTAATATATATTTCTGTAAAAAAGAAAAATAAATTTCCACAGATTAAACCGGCAATTATTTACACAACCAGATTGTGTTACAGTATCTGTGTATAGTAAATAATACAGTAAATAAACTCCCTTTCTGTGTCACTGCGTTGTTGAGAATGACAAATAAACTTGTAGATTTCATTGTACGAAAACTGCCACGCAGTGCTAATCTAACCGAAAACATGGCAACCACTCTGGCAAAGTAATTTTATTGTTTCATGAAAACATCATAAATGATTGTCCCTCAGCAAAATTGCTGGGTCTAACCTGGCCATCACAGCGCTGTTTAAAGGAATGTGAAGAAAAGGCCAACATAACAATGCAGACAATCAATGAAACACTTGAACAGTCTGTGAAGTTTATTGTGAGTCAAAAAGACTCAACAAACATTTTTAGGGCATTAACACCTAAGTGATAACATACAGCTAATGTTAATCAAAAAGGGAGCGGCGGTAATGCAGGGGCCTCCGTGCTACACAGAGTACTGCAACACATTTCTGAAGACGTCTCTAAATTCACCGCATCCATTTATCCATTCTCTATACCGCTTATCCGCTTCAGGGTCGTGGGAAGCCTGGAGCCCATCCCAGGGGGCACAGGGTGCAGGGCAGGGGACACCCAGGGCGGGGCGCCAACCCACCACAGCGCTCAATTCATCCCAAATTCTTTTATTTGTTTCTTGAAGCTAGATTTTACAAATTGTTAGTAAACATAATCAAAGTACGTGAATTGTCCATAACGTGTTTTATGTTCTCCCCTCCCACAGTCATGGCAACAGATAATTAACTTCAATTTTGTAAAGACCCCCATGTTGCTGTTTGCTTCTCCCTGCACTGAATTTTGCAGCTCTTAAAGTAAATAAACTAATAAAAACTGAAGAAATAAAAGAAACATTTGCATTCTTATGCCTATAAGGTATAAACACACACGTTTACACCTGGGATGTTGAATTTACTGTAAAATACACTCAAAAATGTAAAAAGAAAACATTTTATAAAATATAAAACAAACATTACGCACATAATATGTTCTCACCAAACCGAAATTTAAGCCTGGAAATATTAACTGGTGTTCTTTTATTTTTCTACTGCTAAATATTTTATCATATAAAATGTGTCCCTTACCTGAACACTGCTTTGATTTCAAGTTTTAATTTTTCTCACAAGTAATTAAAGGACAAGGATAGAAAATCTTCCTCAAAGCACCAACACCATCCCTCTGCTGTTCCTTTTGTGGAAGACGGTCAGCAATTCCTATATTAAAAATAACAAACAAAAATAAATGATAAGCTATTATTAGGCTTAAAAAACACCAGGATCTTCTCTGTAAAAAAAAAAAAGTTATTGCAGTACCGAATAAATATACTTAAAAATACATTTAATATTTAAAATATTAGATAGTGCACTTTATTTTTTATAAACTTGCTCAAATTGATGATTTACTTTGGGTCACAGCAATAATAATGAGGACTAATGCAGAAAGAGACCAACGTCAGTTTTATACTTTCTGAAGAAGGTGGGCACGTGCAACAAACTGTTATCAGTAAATGATTTCTCACCGGGGTAATATCTGGGGACATTTTTACATGTAGCCTTGTAATTAGTTTAGTTACATATGGTATCCTGTACTACATGGGCAGAGTGATATTAAGCTAAAAGCACAAGGATTGTTATCATAGGTAATAATGAAGGAGAATTCCATCCATTATCCAGCTTCTTATCCTGAGCATTAAGGGTGTGTCATGTTCAGGTGAATGGATTCACAGAGGCTGAGTCTACTTGCAGAAGGGTTTTATTCCAACAAACAGATTACGGGTACAGAGAACCAAGGAACAAAGCTAGAAAACCAACAAACAAACAGAATAACAGCCAAGGATTTACAAAACAACTGGCAAGGACACTACACAAGCACAGTGATTAAATCACCAAATCACAACTAGACAGGGCTGAGGAACGCTAACGAGGTCAGAACAATGAATCAGCACAAAAGGACAGAAGGAATCTGGTGGACACAATGGTCATGGCAGGCAGGGGTATGACAGGGTTGGCGATATGGCCAAAATATATAACACCAGTAACTAACTACTGCATTAAAATTATGTGTAATTTCATTAACACATGCACTGTCAGTGAAAACTGTGTTCTGTGTAGAATCTGTACATTTTTTTGCTGTGTCTCTATTCAAATAGCGGGTCATAATAACCTTTTCTTTCACAGAAGAGAAAGTTTAGTCTCAAAAGTGATCAAGAAATGATCAAAGCAGGGCTGACCTAAAGGACGCAGTAAAAATGAGATATATCAATACCATGGGTTATAACTAAATCTAAAGTCTGCCCGTGCACGGGGGTTGGATCACACACACCCTGAGTACAAACAACTGAATCAAGTAGGTATACAAACATCTCACTAAATGCATCTATCTGTGTCAATATGGACATTAAAGTCACCTAGAAGTACAATTTTATCAAACAGAAAATCGCCAAACACGTTAATAAAAGATTTCTGTGGTCCTGGAGGTCTATAGACCTTTACATTTGTCTTGTATCACCAGACATTGCATGTGATTCATTATTTTTGAAGATTCCCAACTAGTTTTTTACAGGTCATGCCACTTTTTACACAGCTCCTGATTGCCGTATATAAAAGCTTGCCTCCATGCCATTGGTTACACTGGATATCTTTATTACATCATAAGGTTCTACATATGGTGATCCACAAAATATATTCACTCTGCTTATCCTATACAGGGTGATGGGGAGGCTGGATCTTATTCCAGGTAGCTAAAGGCACAAGGCAGGGGACCCAACCATCACAGGGCACAGTCACACACTATGGGCAATTTGGAAACACCAGTCAGCCTATATCACCTATTTTCTAGAAGAAATCCTCAAAGCATGGAGAGAATAAAAGAGCTCCAGGCACATAGAGTGGGGCAGGTTTAAGACCCCCAGGTTCAGAGATGCAAAGCAACAGTGCTAACCACTCAGGTAACCACCCACAACATTAAAGCACCAGCTAACCTGAAGTCTGAGGCCAGATCATTAGTCTGAGTGAAACTGTAGCCATGCAGGTAGGATAAACAAATTAACACAGGCCAGCAAATAAATGTATAATAATTCAAATTTTTTTTATCTTACCCATGTAAAATTTGAGTCTTTCATCTCTTTAACTCAGTATGCTTTCTTTGTCATTTATTCAGGTATGTAGTGTAGGTACACGAGTAAGTTTTGCTGCCCTGGTTTAATATTATTGTGAAATTAAAAAGGTTTTTACTGGTACCCAAAGTGACCCGTCCTGGTAATGTGTAATCTGATTAGCAGCATGTGAGTTTCAGCCACAGTGTCGGCGCATCACAGCTTATATTCGTTTTTACTTTGTGATTCTTTCCACTTCACTTGGTTGCTTATACTTTCATTCTCGAGTTATGTAATGGGCTGTGCAATGCATTATTAAGTGTTACTTAAACACTTGAAGAGTCTAATCAACTACCATATGTGGACTAATCAGTGTCCTTCTCTTCTCACAGATTTCTTGCTGAGCTTATCTCATACAATCATACAGTACATTTAAAATATTACGACTAATATGCACTATGAGTGCTCTGTAATTAAAAATGACAAATGTAGATCACATCAGCTTTAAGAAAAATTTTACTGTCCACAAAGGGAGTAAAATTTAAGTCAATACAAAAACATAAAAGCACTTCTACGTTCATTCATTGAATGTTTTATACAGGTCAAGAAATGATTCAGTTTAAAGTAGTTCACAATTTCACCAGTTCAAAATCAAGCTGAAGTGCTTATCAGTTTATAACAATTTACATTTACATTCATTCATTTAGCAGAAGTCTTTGTAATTTACAAAGCATAAACAAAACATTTAAATGTAAAAATTGTTTATTTAGTTTTCACACCTCTGTCAGTGTGACACATTTATTGTTCTAGTCCTATGTTTGTGTAAGGACCTCCATTGCATTTTGAACTTTGTCTTGCCTGTCATACCCATCCGTGTCCTTCAGGTTTCCTTGCTTCTCTGTTTTGCTGAATCCGCGTTAACGTTGTTGCTGATCTCCACGTCTATTTCCTGTTGCCTGTTTAGTCTGTTTCTGTCAGTCCATGGCTGGTGATTGTGAGTAGATGTGCTTTGAGTTTTGTTCCACAACCTGTTTGCTAGCCTTGTTTCCCCTTATAACCCAGTTAGTGCTCATTTTTCGCTTTGTAATAAACTTCCCTTCCGCACTTGGGCCTCACCTTGCCTTGCAATTCATGACAAACTTATTATTTGGACTGACATGGTGTAATGTCCATCATGCTTTAGAAAATGCAACCTTATTAATGGGGATTTAAGCATACTGTCCTCTAGAAGATACTCAGAACAAAGTAACTTCATATAATCAAACCCCAGTTTTGTTTCATAACTACAAGACCAAGCGTTATAAATGCTGCGTCTCTGAATATTTATATTCTACTTGAGCATAAAATTACATAATGGAGCACAATGTTAAAACCGTACAATCCTGTTACATTTTTTCTTGAGTTAAACCTGGGTATAGCTTAGAATTCATTTTGAAAATATTTATGATCTTGACTCTGATGGCTTGTGTACTTATCCCATAAATTATTGGGTTTAACAACGGAGGGAAGATTAAAAAGTAAAGCGACATGAACATGAAGGCTCCATAAGGCACGTGACTCATATTGAAGCGACTTTGAATTATTTCAAAAAACCACCCGAAGAAATAATTTGCCACAGCAAATATATGCGGCCCACACGTTTGAAGAGCTTTGAGCTGGGATTTCCTGCCAGAGTGCACACACACTATGAGTATTTGTATATAAGAAAACACAATAACTATTACCTGAGGAAGTATGAAAACTGCAATCAGCGCCAGTCCAACAATATTATTCACTGATATATCATTGCAGGAAAGTTTTACCACTGAAAAATTGATACAATAGACTTTATAAATGAGATTATTACAGTAAGTCAGCCGTACCGTTAACATAAAATACAAGGCAAAGGCAATAAAAGGGAAAATCCAGGAAAATGCAATTAGTGCATATAGTCGTCTAGGCGACATGATGCTGTGATAGTGTAACGGGTGGCAGATAGCAACATACCTGTCATAACCCATTACAGCTAAAATGGTGAATTCAGCTATACAAAACGTGTGTAAACAATACACCTGTGTTAGGCAACATGCTATAGATATCTCATAAGATGATGATAACAAATATTTTAAAAGTGATGGAAATAAACTTGTGCTGCCATACAGTCCATTACACATTAAAGTACATATGTAAATGTACATTGGTTCATGCAGAGACTTTGCAGCATAAATGATTCCAATGATAACAAAATTACTGCCAACGATGCAGATATATAAAATTAAGAAAATACAAAAATACAAGTATCTCAATTTTTCCATTTCAGTATAGCCAGTAAATATAAAATATGTGACAGTGGACATATTTCTCATTTCTTCTGTGTGCTGTGACTGCAAGAAGAAAAAACTGAGTAAGTTGGAGTCTTCACAATTCACATACTTGACAGATTAATGAAAGATGACTTTACTTTAAAATGAGTCCTTGTTATATAAATAACCGCCAGAAGTATTTTAAAATGTACCTATCCTGAATTCGGCTGGGGTGGGACTTACACTATCCCAGGAGGAGAGGGCACAAAGTAAGCTACACTTTGGACAAGGTAGACCCCCACTGGAGAGCACAGACCTCCCCACCCACACACACACACACACACACACACACACACACACACTCGTATAGAGTAAATGGAATTTGGGTCCTTGATCCACCTAATTTACAGAAGGAAACACACACACACACACACACACACACACACACACACACAACGTGCAAACATAGCTCACAGAAAAACTGATCATTCAAGATAAAACTGAGATAACGATAATTGTAAGAGTTGGAGATGGTGTGTAATAATTACCATTTCTCCTGTCTCTGTTGTGGTCCTGATGATGCAGTTGCTGCTGAAGAGTGAAGAACTGCTGAAGTGCCCATTGGCCAGGCCTTTTATTCATCACTGCAGGACGTTCACCCTGTTGTTTTGGTCATGTGATTCCTGTCAAATGGGATATTCATGGCTAGGTGGAAGTGGAAAATGTTTTGACACAGAGTGTTTGCACAGAAAATCACATGAGAGATTTTAATTAAAAAAGAAATTGTTAAAGGACAGCAGTCATGTCAGAAGTGACCCATTTACTCTTATGTTCATTTTAATGCACCAAATGTGCTGCAGCTCTGCATGCATTTAGTGTTTTGTGTCATGATCTGTCTCTGTCAGGTCCCTGGGGTTTCCTGACAAGGTGAGCCAAACCCTGGGTCCTGGAGTGGACCATCTTAGGTCTCCTCTGCCTCATGGGTCCATGACCGGGGTCCACTGTGTGAGAGATGGTAGCCAGGGCTCTCCAAGCGTGCTAGAGGTCCCCCCTGCAGTGATGAAAGACAGCACAGTCAGGTGTCTCCTCAGTTTCTCCAGTTACTGGCCCTGTCTCCCGAGTCGTGGGGCCCTCCACTTTTGGAGTATGCTGGCAAATGTACTTTTGCATGTGCATCAGTGTGTCCCGTGGGGACGCTGGCATCGCCTGCCTCCACATCCCTGATGCCCACCTTTTTGTTCTCCTCATGGATTGGGGCTCCACTAGTTCTTCTGCCTCCATTGTGCTCCCCTCATTCTTCGTCTCCTTCATGCTCCTTGGGACCTGCTCCACCCACTGCTGGAGGTCATCTGCCTTCGACTCCCTTTCCCTTGCTTTGTGCTTCATCACTGCTTGGCACCTTTGTTTTGACACCCTCCGCCGCCCACCTTGGGTCACCTGCCATCGTCCACAGCTCATCCTCCATCACCCTCAGATTGCTCTCACTTTACATTGGGGGTTGCTCTGCTGGGTCCACCTGTTTGTCCACCCTCCTGGTCTATCCATTGTCCTGCTGACCCGTCCCATCCATTTGCCATTTCCTTTCCTGGCGTGTCTCCTTCCCGTGCAGCTGCTGCTACGGGTCTCCTCCCTTCACTTGATCTGCCATAATGTCCTGGTTCCTTCTTGTCCCCCAGTCCTCCTGTTTTGGCTCCTGACCCATTTGCCCTGTCCATCGCTTTTACTCTTGGCCAGCTGCAGATTTTTTCTTTGTTGTTTGATTCATGTGTTTCCCGTAGTTCCCTGTCTTTCAGTCCTTTTCAGGCCTGGGGGGGGGGAGATTCTGTCATCATGATCTGTCCCTGTCTTGTCCCCTGTGTCCACCAGATGTTGCCATTTCCCTTGTTTCTATGTGTTCCCTAACTCTGTTCTCCCCTTGTTAATTTCATCAGTCTTTCCAGCTGCCTTGTTTCCTTCCAAGTCTCTTTATATACCCCTCACTGTGTTTCAGGCATTTGCCAGATGTTGTAGACTGTGTTGAGTTTAGTGCTAGCTTGTGTTTGGTCCTGGCTGTTCCTGTTTTTGGAAATAAACCCTTCTGCACAGTAGACTCAGTCTTCTCCTCCATTCCTTTATGCTCCAAAACATTACATTTTGTCACACAGGTTGGGGAAGTTGGGGAAGAAAGGGACTGAGAATTTTCTTGCCATACCAACCCTGACAATCGAGGCACACCATCTCCACACATTTTGTTTAAGTGATGTACTCCGATTTTTCTTTATGCAGTACCTATCCTCTAGGGGTCGCCACAGCATGTCATCTTCCTTTCCATACCAATTATGCAGTAATTGATGTTAAACCAAATGTTTGCTAGAGTTGTTGATGGCTATTTCATTTGAAAAAAAAATCTCCACAAATGCTGAGTCTCACTATTAGCCAGTAAGAACGATATGGCTATATTACATTTCTGGGTGTTACACATTACAGCTATATAAATTGTAGAAGTGTAGTGGTGTCATGCACTGCATCTGTTATTACCTTAGATGTCTACTTGGTGACACCTTCTCCTCTGTTTCTGCGTGTTTTTTAGACTTTTCCTCCTTTGCATTCCTCATGTGGTTTATGTGAATTCCATGAGTGTTTACACCTGTTCTTCCCTCATTACCTCCCCTGTGTAAACCCTGTCTTTCTATTAGTCCCTTGCCGGTTATAGTAGGCTGTCATGTGCTTGTAAATGCCTGTTAACTGTATTTTGACTGTTTCCCTGTGTAACCTTGCTTGTTCCCATAATTAACCCTCATTTATTGCATTTGGACCTTGCCTTTCTTTCATTCATTACAGAATAACTGACCTAAAATGAAAAGAGGTCCAGTGAAAAGGAGGTCTGTTAAGCCTTTGGTTTGTAGTTTTGATGCCACCCTGACAAAATTGTTCTGAATTCCTGACCTGCCTGTTCCAACGCCCATGTCTCCTGCAGTTCTCCAACAGGCTCCCCTGTTCGTGTGCTGCCTGCAGCATGGCCCAGTTCCCTGTTCCTATGCCCGCTTTTAACCAGTCCATCTTCAAAGGGCCAGAGAAGGTCCGAGCCATCTCCCAGCACCCAGCTGGTGGACCATCATATTACCCAGCCCAGATTGTGCCACTGAACTCCTCACTGTCAGCTCCTATGCTCTGGCTCATTACAGCAGCCAATGTTCTGGAACAATATTATGTTTTGAATTGCCTGTTTGATTGTTTATTACATGGTGATGTTTGTTTTGGACGTCCCTAGTTTCTGTTACCCTAGTGCCTGTCCAGTCCTGTCCCCAGTTCATTCCCATTTTAGTTCAGTCTGATTTTTTTGTCCCCATATCCTTAGTTCTGTCCTTCAGTTCTGTCTCTACCCTGCTCTCTGGTTTCTCTGCTGTTTTTGTCTCCGCTGGGGTGTTTAGTGTTTTGATGCTGTGTGTTTGCACAGACCGTCACCTGAGAACTTTCCGTTTGAAAAGATTTTTACACAATTGTTAATTTGACCCATAAAGTCATGTTTGAAGTGACCAATTCCTCTTACATACATACCATCTTATGCAACTTTCTTGCAAATACTTCAAAATTTCAATGTGTTTTATAGCAACATTTTTTAATATCAGTTCTTTATGTGTCACTACTCAATTTTGCAATTACAAACCTTTAACAAAATTTACAAAAGACTGTCTTTGGTAGTATGTTATGTCCATATTGTCCTACAGGTTGGAAAATTAACATGTTTTTCTATTACACGGTGATAGCATTAGCCTGTGTTTTGTTGAAGGTTCTTAAAAACAGGATAAATTTCTAACAGGTCATATTGTACAACAGTTTGAAATTGGTGGATTAAACTTTAGAATGTAAACAGGATACATAAAAATACACGGACATATTGTGTCACTTTTACTTGTTTGGCAACTCTATAACATACCTTCCATAAATAAGTAAAAACATGATGAATTAGACTATATGTGGTATGTATCATATCATGCCCAGTTTGCAAATGAAATTCTCCCTCTTTCTGTAAAGATACATGTCAGCTGAGGGTAGGTCATTACATGCATGTCACAGACGTCTGAGGGAACACACTATCCCCAGAAGACCTGCAGTAGTTTATCCTGCATTTTTAGTATGATTTATTTCCAGGTAAGAATAACATATGATGGACTAATGGCCTGTAACACATATGTTCCTATTCTGTTTTTTAACTTATGACCAATTTGGATATGTGTAGTGGTCTCACAATTTTGTCTGTACCGTGATCAGAACAGGAAATACTCAGCAGGTTCCATTCAGACTACTGACACGCAAGAAAGGTTCCATCCAGACTACTGACACACAGCAGGTTCCATTCAGACTACTGACATGCAAGAAAGGTTCCATCCAGACTACTGACACACAGCGGGTTCCATCCAGACTACTGACACACAGCAGGTTCCATCCAGACTACTGACATACAGCAGGTTCCATTCAGACTACTGTCTGTACCGTGATCAGAACAGGAAATACTCAGCAGGTTCCATCCAGACTACTGACATGCGAGAAAGGTTCCATCCAGACTACTGACACACAGCAGGTTCCATTCAGACTAGTGATGCAGATCACATAAATTCATATAATTAAATTCAATATTATTAGTTTTACGTGTGTTCTGGAATGGTCTGTGCTGTGTCTTATCATGCTTTGCAGGATACACAGCATGATACATGATGTCTTTCCAGTAGTTTTATGATATCGTTTATCCATTTTAGCCCAGGATGTGCACAGAAAGGCAAGCAGTGCAGAAGCCTGCAAAAATATGTTTTATTGAGGAGAGAAACAGGGAAAGGGATGCAACCCTTAGAGATAGACAGAGATACCTTACTTTAGTATACCATGTGAAATGTAAAAGGCTTAATTCACAGAGTACCCATTCTTTTTTATATTTCACTTATTGGTTTGTTATTTTCCTATTTATCTTTGTAGCACATCCACCTGTTTTTGCTAGGGCAAATAGATTAAAACAATAATACAAGCCTTGGCAGTCCTCTACAAGGCATCTAATATTTCAATATCTGTATGTGGTTAGACTACATGAAACTATCCTTCTTTCATCAGGTAAACATTTGAGGTCATTATAAGTCCTCTGTCTGTGGGGAGTTCATTATGATACCTCTTTCTCCCATGGCCGCCTTGATCTGTACAGGCAGTTTACTGTCCCCAAAGGACTGCACTTGTTTCTTCATTCATCTTGGTCAAATTACTTTCCAAGGGAGCATCTGAGATGATGGACTAATGGCCTGTAATAAACATGTTTATCAAGTCAACTTCTCTGTTCTTCTGGGTATTCAGTGCTGCTTAAAGTGCACCAGAGGGATAAGAAAGCTGGGATGAGAAAGTGACACGTTTTTGACAAAGACAAATCACCCACATACAGGAGGTCATGGAGGTGTCTGTTACAGTCTCATACCCCATATACTATGGGAAAACATCAAGCAAAACACAAGTTTTTATATACCTTACTTTACTAAATACCCTGATACAAGTATTTACTTTTACTACTTGGGTTGTTGCTATATATTGTTCATCTTTTAATAACGGAATACTCTTTTACAGCCAGCCTTCTCGAAAGCTATTACAGCTTTTTACATTTTACATGTTCCCATGCCCTACAGTACATGACATAATAGCCTATATATCTGTAATTCAAAGCAGATCACAGGTGTGATTTTCAAAATTTTTAAGTTTATCTTATAGGGTTGTGACCTAGTTACCCACCCTGCAATTCCCATAACACAATGCTCCATACTACCTCCCTTCATTTGTAATTGCACTAGGAAAATATATGTTAATCAAGTCATGACGTTAACGTAACGTTCATACTACATGCATCATGATCAACTGTGTTTTAAAATTCACATTTATTAACTGTATATTAGATGGCTTTTTATCTACATTACTTAATATTTCTAAAATCATTAAAATAATGGCCATTGACCAAAGGGACTAATTACCAAAAAGCAGGCAGAGAGGAGATTATTATGCTGTAATACAATGCAGCTCTCTGCCCTTAGAGAAACAGGACTGCTGGTAAGGGCTGTCTTGGGAGATGTAAGGAAAATGGCCTAATGACCTGAGACCTGAGATAAACATGTTTACAAAGACAAGTGGTCACTGCCAATTGGAGAGATTAGTTGCCACTGCTGGGTACAGACATGTCATATACAACCTTTTTGCCCAGATCAAAAGACAATCCTTCAGCCAGTTTCATGTGTCACTCAGTAAATAATGCCCTAAACCTCTGACTTTTAGTTCTGGTGCTGAAAAACAACTTAACAATTTTGTGCTTAAAAGCAATATTTGAAAAAAGTAATTAAACTGTACATATAGGCCTTTCTGTAGTTTTTCCAGTATATTTAAATGTGTTTAACAAAGCACAGTAATTTAGTATTGAATTCAGTTCTTTCATTATGTAACTGTTGAAGCACTACTAATTTTTTAAAAGATAACAGTTTTCATTTAAGGGTCAAAACAAAAAAAAAACAAAAACATCTTGACATTTATACAAAGGACAAACTTAAGTACAGAGTAAGTAAACGCCAGCATATGTAGGGATACAGTGCAGAAACAGTGCTTATATTTCAAATGTCCCACCTAAAGGGTATCCTCTCCATGTACCATTAACCGGGTGTTTCAGTCCATGGTCCTATAGGGCCCTTCAATTGTTGTGTGTTCATTTCTACGTTCTCTCTCTCATATCACCTTTAGTTTGGAGTCAACATGGGGATGTGTTGAGAAGGTGACATCTCACTACCCTGATGCTGCTGACCATCGTACCAAAGTGTGTAGTGTGTGATCTGCAGCGTGTGCAGCTGTGTATGAGTGCTGCATCACTCAGGCGTGTGGCCTTGCTTTAGCTTTCTGCTGCTGCCTACAGCTCCTGCTGGGATGTTGCGTTTATTCTTCTTTGGACATTTTATAGCGCCCTGTACTTGTGCACTATAAACTACAGCCCCTATTCCAAAAAAGTTAGGAGGTTTTGTAAAATGTATATAAAAACAAATTGCAATGATTTACACATCCTTCTTGGCATATATTTAATACAATACAGCAAGTTGAAACTGATCAACTGTACTGCGTTTTGTAAAAAAAAAATTATTATAAATTTTATGGCTGCATGTTTCAAAAACGTTTGGACATGGGCATGTTCACCACTGTGTTAAATCACCCCTTCTTTTAACATCACTCAATAAGCGTTTACAAACAGAAGACACCAGTTGTTGAAGTTTTGAAAGTGTAACACTTTGCCATTCTTGCTTCATGTATAAGTCCTAGGTGTTCCCTGTCGTATGTTGCGTTTAATAATACACCACACATTTCCAATAGAAGACAGGTCTGTACTGGTGGGAGGCCAGTTAAGTGCCTGCACTCTTTTACTACAAAGCCACGCTGTCTGTATGTACCTCTCAGCATTAATGGTGCCCCCACATATGTGCAAGTTACCTGTGCCAAAGCCACCATCACAGACGCTGGCTTTTAAACTTCTTATTGATAAAAATCAGGCTGGTCCTTTTTGTCTTTTGCCCTGAGGACACAACAGCCAATATTTTCAAAACAGACCTGAAATGTGGACCCATCAGACCACAGCACACTTTTCCACTTTACATAAATCCATCTCAAATGAGCTCAGACCCAGAAAAGTCGTCAGCATTTCTGGATGTTGTTTATGTATGGCTTGCGTTTTGCTCTGTAGAGTTTGAGCTTGCATTTAGAGGTGTAACAGTGAGCTGTGTTTACCCACAAGGTTTTCTGAAGTCTTCCCAAGCCCATGTTGGTATATCTTTAATTGTCCGGTGTTGATTTTGAATGCAGTGCTGCTTGAGGGATTGAAGGTCACGTGCATTCAGTCCTTTGCCTTTACACACGTGGATGTTCCCAGATTCTTTGAATGTTTTCTCATGCAGTTGCATAGTGGTGAACTTCTCCCCATCCTCGCTTTAGAAAGACTGAACCTTTCAAAAATGCTGCTCTTGTACATTTTTAGACTATCACCTTTTACTAATTAAACTGTTTACCTGTGAAATGCTTCATTTTTTTTTTCAACTTATTCATGGTTTTCTTGCACCTGTCCCAACGTCTTTATCATGTGCTGTAGCCATCAAGTTCATAATAATCATTTATTTACAAAATGCAACACAGTTGACCAGTTTCAACTTTAAATATGTTGTCTCCATGCCACATTGTGTTGAATATTGTCATGAAGGATTTGTAAATCATTGCATTTAGTTTTTATTTACATTTTACAAAATGTCCCAACTTTTTTGGAATAGGGTTTGTAATTAATGTTCAACTGAGCTAGATTAAGTCCAGTTTGGTTTTTAAATAGCCATTCAGACAACAAAACAATGAATGTAATGTGATGACATTGTGTAAAAAAAGTATATCCATGAGGTGACTTGGCAGTATGACAAACTACATCACCTTGACAGCAGCTCTTCCTGACAACAGGTACTCTTCCATCCCATTTCTCCATGACAGTTATTAAATCTGTGTTGATTTATGCATCTTCCCAGTGCATGATGGGAAGATGGTTTCACCTCACGCTTTCCAGCCTGTGGATCTCAATCTGACCCACGAATGTGAATCTGCAAACTTAAAATGTTTTCATTTCTACTTTGGTTTACATCAGTGCTCTAATTTCTGTCCAAAAAACATACACTTGAAAAGTCACAGTTATATAGACCCAGTGGTGTGTGAATGACGACATTAATTCAATTAGCAGACGCTTTTGTGCAAAGTGACTTACGACATTTCACATCCGTTACAATTAATGAGCTAGCGCTGGGTGTCTAGCTCAAGGACACACCTGGAGAGTAGGACAGGATTTGAAGTGGAAGTGTTCTGCATTGTTGCCTGATGTTCTGTCCATTGAGCCACCAGGCTGAGTACATGTCAAAAACTGCCTGTAGGTGCCGCTGATGTTGAAAGTAGTTTTCAAGAAATCACTTATCTAGTCCAAGACCTGATACACCTCTATCTGGCTCCCAGTAGTGCCACAAGATATTATATTGAAGGTAATATGTTTATATGAAGGGTAATGTTGATACCTTTGTAGGATACCTTTGTTCTGTAGTTTAAATTTTTAAAGTATTTTACGACGTAGGCTAAAGAGGATCCGTAACAATACGAGGAAACATAGGTTTGAAACATAGGTTTGAAATTGTATTAACAACAAAAGGCAAAAAAACCTAATGTATGTTAATATTTTTGAATTGCAGTGATGATAAAGCGAACAATTCTGAAACACTAACAAGATTTTAAGTTTGTTTCAGAAAATAATTCCGTTTCTGCAATGTTCAAAACACTGATCATTGGCGACATCTTCTGGCAATACAAATACCACTTTGCCTACTGTATTTTCATATCTCATATAACGGAGAGCAACGAACTACTTTTATTAAAAGACGAGGAAAAAGGAAGAATGAAATTTCACAATGCTGGTTAAGTAGAAGTAATATAGTTTGTACTGTTCTCAACATCAGATTCCTCTTGTGTATCATTGACAGGATTTTAAATAAAAAATTACAACTCCTATTCCAAAACGTTGGGACGTTTTGTAAAATGTAAATAAAAACTAAATGGTATGATTTACAAATCCTTCGTGACATATATTAAATAGAATTCTACTGAGCTCCTAAAAAGCAGAATATAAAAAATTTAACATAATAACGTTCAAAATGTTGCCAGTGTGGGAATTCAGGTGATGTCAGAAAAGATATGGACATGTTTACATTTTTTAAATTTATTGATGAAAGAACTGGCTGAACGATTGTCTTTTGATCTGAACAAAAAGGTTGTATATGACATGTCTGTACCCAGCAGTGTATATGCCAGATATTAACCTCTTTGTCCTGTGATGTGGCTTTGGTACATTTCTAAACCCTGTGACACATTGTTATGAAACAGTATGATACTGATGAGCTGAAGATGTTCTGAATCAGAGTTGCCAGTTTGATGCCTCTATTTCTGTAATGATTCAGGTATCCAGTATGTCTCGGGCAGGAAAGCCAATGATGAACAAATGAATAATAAGTCCTGATCAGTAAGAAGTGGGGAGCAGGTAAGAATAATAATCGTGCTTTTGTTAACTCAATACAAGATCCTAACAGTTTGTGTAAAGTGGACAAGTGAGTTTGTTTATGAACATGAATTTTAAATAAAGCCTTTGCAAAATTACGGAAACTAGATCCAATAATGCGCCTGTTTATTTGCTTTACTTTACGATAGGTACAATCTCTTCTTTTGTTGGTTTCTACTTCGAAATCAGATCAAATTCCAGGACCCAGCAGCAAATTATGGAGACATAACACCTGCCGTGGAAGGTTACTAAGGCCTTATCTTCACTGCTCCGAGCTGCCCTTTTTCCCTGTGCAGTTTACAATGTGGAAAACGCTTTTCGGCTTAATGTAGTTGTTTCTGATTTTGCTAGTTTAGTCTACCTTGGGTTTGCTATGGGAAATTACTTTTGTATTGTCTTGGACATTTTATTACTGAAGATATGTTCCTTTATTTCAGACATGTTGGTTTTGGTTTAGTTATTGCTTATTTTATTACAATTACCTAACAACAACAACAACGTCTTACAGTTTATGACATTGGTCTTTTAAATGGAAGAGCCGTCCTTGAGTCACTCTGATTTTTAACAAGTCCTTCATCCTTGGGTGCAGCCATAGCTCAGGACAAACACACCACTGTTGATGGCAACTTGACCCTGAATGTTCTTATATTTTGACTTTTTTCTGCTTTTATAATTTGAACTACATCTTATGTTAATTTGTTATGACTATCTTCTTAGCTTCACAAATTGCTTACAGTACTATCAATGTGATTCTTTCTTGTCCATGTTTCAGAGAAAGAACTGTGTCTTGTGACTACCTTAATTTTACAGGACCTCCTGTGTGAGGCAACCATTCTGTCACACTGGATTTGCAAAAAAAAAAAATCAAATCACAAAGTCTATAAGGTAGTTAGTACCAGAACATTACCACAACGTTGTCTAAGAAGGCAAAATACTGCAAACTGTCAGATATGGTAGAGAAATTTAAAGTATATAGTAAGGGTAAAGTAAAGGGCAATGGGGAATTATATTCTCAGATTTAAAAATGTCAAGATTGTAAATGTGACTCTTGCTGAGTTTGCAACATTCTGAGTTCATCTAGTACCATTTGTGGGAGAGTTTCCTTGGCTGAATGACTTTCTCTGTTTCCTTTGATAAAGATGGTTAGAGTTAGAGTTAAATAGGGCTCAAAGGCAAAAATGAAAAGGTGCTCCACACAACAGGGAAAAGGGAAATTAAATTCATTACATAAATTACATAGGTAATTAATGGTTAAAAAAATTATAAGCTTTGCTCAGACTAACTGTATTTCAGGACATGTAAGCATTACCTGAATAAAACAGGAAGGCCAACCCCTCAGGGAATGATGTACTATGGCTATGCAAAGCTAGTAGACAGACCCAGTAAAGCAGTATGTGTGGTTGTTGCATCATTTCTGACTGACAAAATCATTCTCAAATTATCTCAGGTGTTAAGGGACAAAAACAAGCTCCACCCTCTCAAGTGCACATACAAATGAATAACTCGTTAGCATGCGCTCGTTAAGACATCTGAGAAGTCTCCATCAGGGCACAAGCAAGTTTCAATTCATCACGGTCCAGGCAAGCTGGTAATGAGAATTTTTTTTTTATTCTAGTCTCAAATGATTTTCTTATTTTGTCTCCTTAAACATTAATGTAATAGATATGACAATACTGTTTTTATTCTTTTAACATCAATGTGTGTCAGAAATGTGGATGATGATATTACTCTACAAAAATATTTCTTAAGTAAATTATCACGACATGACATGTTTATAGTAAAAGTTGGACAGGTTTTCTTGAAGCAAACCAGTAAAGATACTGGCAAACAATCTACTGACCCCTACATCTATGCTATGACACCCCCGTCTGGGGACAGGGAAAATTTGTAAACGTAACATTTTCATGTAGAAATCTTACCATGTCTTCTTCCAGCACTACTGCCTATTTCATGAAAATGCACTTTAATTCATCTGTGTTTCACCGTTGTAATTTTCAGAACTGACCATTAAGACGTATTTCCAACAAAATGGAAACCACCACTGTCACTCTTTTCACTCTTACCGGACTAAATGAATCCAGGACAAATAAATATATAATATTTGTTTTTTCTCTTCAAGGTTATTTCTTGACACTTTTTCTAAATCTGACTATAATCACAATAGTCTCTCTGGAAAAGGACCTGCACCAACCCATGTATATTTTCCTGTGTAATTTGTGTATAAACGGTTTGTATGGTACTGCTGGTTTTTACCCTAAATTTCTGTCTGATTTACTCTCTGACACTCCGGTGATTTCTTATAGTCAGTGTTTACTCCAAACCTTTGTCATCTTTTCTTATACTTTATGTGAACTTACCAGTTTAACAGTGATGGCAATTGATAGGTATGTGGCAATATGTACACCTTTACATTACCATACTGTCATGACACCTGCCACAATAGGTAAACTGTTAGTATTCATTTGGATGTTTCCGTGCTGTTCCGTTATGTCCTCCATTCTGCTGGCAGTTACACTGCCGTCCTGTGGAGAGACTGACACATTATATTGTAGGTACACGGTGTCTACATGCAAACAACAAATTACAATAAGTTTTATTTTTAATATAATAGTAACACTTATATACTTATTATTGGTATCGTTTGTCGTCTACTCTTATGGTAAAATAATATTAGCTTGCAAGAAATCTAAACAAAATCAGTATAAATTCATGAAAACGTGTATTCCACATTTAGTAAGTTGTGCAAATCATGTTTTTGTCACCATTACTAATGGATTTAACGTATACATAACAAGCAGGTATATTCCAAATTGGCTCAAAAACTTAATGTCTGTGACCTTTATAGTTACACCCCCTGTTATCAATCCACTTATTTATGGTTTAATTCTCAGTCCAATCAGGACAAGTATCAGGAAAATACTGTGGTAGATTTCGGACTTGCATACACTGGATGTTTAAAATTACTCACTTGTTTCTTTTTCATTTCTGTTGTTAAGCGTGACATCATTACATATTTATTCTCTCTCGTCATGTTTATTTTAATATCAAAATTATTTACACATTGTACATAGAAATTTGTTTTGGATATTGTTTTATAGTTTATGTAACTGAACTTTAAACATTGTATCCTATGCACACAATGGTATGGCTATTTTTATATGGTCAACTGAATTTACTAAGTAAAGTTTAAAAAACGTTGATGTGAGCTTTTTCAACGATTAAATATATCTATAGTCAATTTGTTGTCAGAAAGAACATTAGAGAAATTGTCTTCATTGTTAAACAAAAATACAATAAAATTCGACTGTCCTCCGTGTCATTTTTGTAAATTGTTAACGTTGTAATATTCCAGTAAATATGGTTTGAAAATGTATGGGAATATACTGGGACCTTGTAAACATATAGAAAGGTTACCATATGTTCTATACAACGAATAAATCCTAGTTATAGTGGATTTAAATGATTAGTGAATAAAAATTGATAAATAACACGTTTCGTAAATCAGAAAGTATCCTTAGACTACCCATTTATCATTTTCTGTTCACACTGCGATATTGATTGCGTTGAACAGCTTTAATAATATTTTAAATGCCTTTTCGTTGTTAGCTAAATGAAGTGTTTCCTATCTGTAAGACATGGTTAATGGGAAGACGGTGTAATTGTTTGACTGCTAAATCGTGACCAGATATTTCTTTATGCGCCTGTTGTATTGTAATGGAAGTACGTACATTAATTGAGAAGTCACGTTTGCTTCTGGTCCCCCCCCCGCCTGTCGACCATATAGAGGGAGCGGTGAGACCAGAAGCAAACGTGACTTACATTACGATACTGTACGGACATGTAGTACAGTGTTTTTCATTATTTCTAGGTGAGGTTTTTTCTTTTTAAATAAGGTTGTAATGTATTTTAAAGTCTGAAAGCACTCCGTTTCGCGGTTTTAACTTTTAAATATTAAATAAAGCACATTTACCTTTCAACAGACAAAATAAACCTTTATTTTGGTGTTTAATAATGGAATACATTACTCAGTGCTGAGCAGGCTGGTTTGCAACCACTTGAAAACAATAGCGACTGATTCACACATCAACGTGCAACACAAAACAAGAATTTGGTGACCATGTGAGGGTCTGTTTTTAAAAATTAAAAATGTAAAGGGAAGTAGCAATTTACGGTATCAGACATATACAAGAGACCTGCATTTACTGTCTGACAGCACCACTGGAACGTTTCTTCAAGTCTGACCTAACATTCCATGAAGACGTGATGCTTTGGGAGTGTCAATTACTATACTGTAACAAAAACATGGTATTATATTTTAAGTACATTTTAAGTACTTTAACGCACATCACATAAATCACCATTACATTAAAAAAAACATTTCTACAGTTCTTTATTCGTAATCAAATAAATACATTTACAACTATAAGACTGTACTTTTGTTTTCATGTACCCACATGTTTACAACTACTTAATTTCTAACATTGCAAATGTAATTTCTAACACTGTACAATGTCATTTCTTGAACTATAAGGCAAGTACAAGAAAGCCACTATTTAAGTGCTCAAAAAAAACCATGAGATCTCTATCTGAACTTGTAATCACTACCTTATTTGCAGGCACACAATAAGTCTAGCCACTTGATGAGAAAACCAAAAGAATGAATGTTTTCTACCAGAGCAGGAGTAAAACTGGATATTATTTCCAACATAACATCTTCCCCCGATGTAAATCTCTTTGACTTGTACACAAGGAGACCTGCAACTAATGACCAGGATCTTCTGCCACTGAAAAGCCCAACTGCTATTGGATCAGTAACCAGCGAAATGCCCATGCATGATGAAAAATTAGTCGTTCAACCAATGTGCACTTATGGATTCTATACAGTACAGCACAAGGAGTGCTAAGGAGTCACAAAACCAGAACCAAAGAGGGCCAAGGTTTGGTTTCAATATTGGTATGGACCAAATCAGTCCCCCACCCCACGGCCTCCTAAACACATACAAGGGACAATTTGGTACTCCCATAATATGGATAGGGACATGTCCATACTGTCCATACTGTCCATACCCACATCTACACCCTGGCAAAGGCAGCATTATTCATCTTGACACCTGGTGAACCAGCCTTGCTCTGTATATTAATCTAATCAACGCAAGACACGATGAGCAGAGCGTGTCAACGGCAAAACCCAGGCCAGTCACGACCCAACAATCATCTTCACAACACAGAGTATTAGTAACAATTCAAAATTGAAACTTCAAAAAATAGATTCTGACTCTAAACATTTTTATGTTGGTTGTAATCAAAATATATAATATTGCACACAAAATACATTTCTGATAATGTAAGAACAGGCCAAGCCTACCATAAGGGCCATGAAATCATCACTTTAACATTCGTTACAAAGCCTTTTGTTCACGAGGGACGTTTCAGGTACACATTCTTTTATAATGCACCCTTTTGTCTAGTGTTCTACCAGCAATTACTAAATCACAATTTCAAATTTCTATACAAATCATTTGTAAGACATGGCTCAGTACAGTATATTAAAACAGAAATTCAGAAACGGCCCTGCAATGCGCTGCCGCTCCGTTCAGCGTGTTCCCCGCCTTGCACAGCACGCTACACGAGATAGGCCCCAGGTCACCCTCAACCTTGTCCAGGATGAGCAGTTAAACAATGAACAAACTAACTCTCACTCTAAACAAACATTCAGAATGACTACAAATATTACATATGAAACAACCTAGTCAACATTACACAATACTTTTGGGTGGGGACTAACATCTCTGCAAACAGCCAGCAATTTTTTTGTAATGCAAAGGATGTTCCGAGATATGTATTTAGCAGACCATAAATGACCATATTAATTTCGGAAAGGCACGTTCATGGGCAGGTTTTTTATTTTTAGGACAGCTATGAGCCCATATCTGTGGCCAACAATAAACCCAACCATCACACTGTGTGACTTTTACATTATTTTAGTTTACTCAAGAGTTTGGCCAAAGCATGGATAATGCAGATGTTACCATTCTGTGGCAACACAAAAAGTAATTTAATAGTAATTTTAAATTGCTTTCCCTTGTTAAATTTAAATTTCAGTTCCAAGGTACTAAAACACATTCGGCAGACAAGCAAACTTTAAAGGAACTGAAAGTAGAACTTCTCTGCCTTTCCTTGTTTTCTCGTGTTTAACTACATCAGCATTTTCATTAAAAATGTATACTTTGTTGCTCAGCAGTTCAGGTTTGCATTAAAAAGAAATTTGTCACAGAAAAAACCCACAGAGAACCAAAATAACAAATCAAAGACAAAAATATTAACAAAAGACTGAAGTGTGTTTTCAGAAATGATTCAGGTACAGGACTTGAGTGAAACCCTGTCTATTATGATTGTCATGTTTTGGAAAATTGCATGTTTGTGTGTAAATTGGGCTGCAGGTTCACACGTCACTACACCACTGATCCTTTCTGAAACTTACTGCAAAATTTGCTATCAATCACATCAAAGTTTAATACACACACGAACATGCTGATAGACAAACTAAGGCATGGTATAGACACATGCACATATACAAAACTGATTATTCTGGGATAACACAAAAAATTAAATTGTGTTTAAAAACTTATTTAACTATTTACCCATTCTTTCTTTAGCCTAATTTAGTGGTACTGACAGTTCCTAGATTCATATACATACAATATCACAAGAACAGTCAGCACACAGCTAAATGCATAACTTCACAGTTTAAGGTTTCACAACAATCATGTTTTAAACCTCTTTGGTTTCCTTGTCTGCTTTTAAATTATCCACACAAAATCAAGTCAAGTCTTACTAAAACTACTCCATGGTTTTCACTGATTTTTCAGTGAAACCCACTGAAGTGACACCCCCTTCACTGTGCACAAGCATCTTCACCTTTGGTAATTAACAAGGTAAAGAAGACAAAAAACAACATTGCTTCTGGAGTGGTTTCACATTAAGCACATGACCATATTCATCTCCAGCCTATAAACGGTGCCGCCCAGTCACAGACGTGCTGGTGAAAAAAGCTAAATCTAAAGGGTTATAATGAACAAGGATTTAAATGTGAAACTTTCCAGAAGCACGTTTTCCTGAAAGACAGAGGTCTGCCTATACAGGGTATGGACTAAGCAACCTATAAGTGAAAACAAATACAGAACTCTTCACTTTACTGTCACTGAAGGTTTACTCCAAAAAACATCCCGACAAAATAAATAAACTACCAGAGACACGTTACTAGAAGGTGCAATATCCGTTTATGTGTTTCACTGAAGAAAGAAACGGCTTTACTTACAGTAAAGCACTTAAAGCCTCATAAAAGCAAAAGTTAAACTTTACATTCTCACTCTCAGATCAACAAAGATCGCCATGGGACGGTGACCCATCATGCATGATTCATGAAACTGAATCCTGTAATGCAAACTAAAAATCTAGCATCCACAATGCTCAGACAATTAACGATAACATTCTAAACACAACAATAGAACACAAAGTAATTTTCACCACAGTATAAAAACTTAAGTTGAATATAGGGGAAAACAACAGTAACACTCTCAGGCACAGGAATTCTACGCAATAAATTATGACACTGAAATTCGAGACTGTGGAGAGACACTCAGGTGGACCTCCGTATAAGGTTGTTCTTGTCTGGCTCGAGAAACTCTTCGACCAGAGCATCCATTACCTTCAGCAGCTCCTGCTCTAGAAGGGAGGTGTCCCTAAAATGTTGCAAGGAAAAACAAAAAAAAAAAAAAAACCACAACACATCATGTAAGATACTTGTACATGGTTTATTTTAAAATAAACAGTTTGAACCTGAAGCAACTATACACTTCCATTTCATGCAAACCAGGACAACTTAATAAATAATATTACCAATATTATTCTGTATTATTGCTACGCTGATACTTTCTACAAAATAAACCCTTTACATACTCAGTAAAATTTATACTTTTTTCTGGTCACTTCTGGTAGTGTGGCCATTATTAATAAACACAATTCCAGTCTAGCTGTTCCTACAAAATTTTAATTCTCCCCATAGAATGCCTTGGGAACCCACCACTTCCCGGGCTGAGCGCAGAACTCGGTGTAGTATTTGATTTTGGGCTCCGTGCCGCTTGTTCTTAACGTGGCCACTATCCCGTTCTGAAAGGTGAACGTTACCATCTCACTGCTCTTCATGGCAGGCAGCACCTGTGCCAAACACACATTCAGGCAGTACTCTAGCGACATGCACTGACCTAGACAGCGGGTCCAAAAGAGGTACTGTCTCAAATCTATTCTTAGAATTTTATTAACACTGTAAAAATAATAAAGCATTTTTGGCAGGGCTGGCATACTTACACATTTATGGTCGGGCTGACTGCTATCATAGCCTGTGGTAATGTCCCTCACATGAGTGATTTTGTAACCCCCACAGGCCTCCGGGTACTCCTCTTTGTCGTTCCAGTTACGAAGACGGGCAAATATTCGTTTTACAGTGGCGGGATCGTGGCAGACCAGGTATGACGTTCTTGAAATGTGTGGCCCATAACTGACAGGTCATAACACAAGAAATTCTTCATTTCACAATACTGATGCTGCTGCGGGTACACGCCTCACGTGACCGCTGCTGCTGCGGTGGGTACACGCTTCACGTGACCACTGCTGCTGCGGCGGGTACACGCCTCACGTGACCACTGCTGCGGCAGGTACACGCCTCACGTGACCACTGCTGCGGCGGGTACATGCCTCACGTGACCGCTGCTGGGATTACACACTTCACAGTATTGAAGACAAACAGAACAGAAAGGGGAAAAAAACTCACATTTCATATATATTTTCCAGCTGGTTGCTCAAAGTAAGCTTCTTAGTGTTCAGATAGGCTGCCATTTCAGCCATCACGACTGCAGCACTGACTCCATCCTTATCAGGAACCACGCTTCCACACATGAAGCCTGAACAGTCAGAACAAACACACCACACACAGGGTGGGAATCAGGGGGCTGGAAGGGTACTAACTAGGGACACAGGACGCTAACTGGCTAACTAGGGACACAGGACCCTAACTGGCTCTCTGCTAACTAGGGACACAGGACACTAACTGGCTAACTAGGGACACAGGACCCTAACTGGCTCTCTGCTAACTAGGGACACAGGACCCTAACTGGCTCTCTGCTTAAGCTCACTATTGCTAGGAAACATATATCATAAGAAATTCCAGCAGTTAAAGCAAACTTAATTATTACATACTGATGCTAACAAGATTACTGATACAATATAAAATTTTATAATTTTACCTTACTATTTTTACGTTTACACACCTATTGATTCCTCAAATGCAAACAAGACAACCTTTCCTTTCTCCTCCAACTCCTGGATTTTATTTCCGATCCATTTGAAGCCAGGTAATGTTTCCTAAAACAAATCGCAAAAAGAGATGTAATATGAGCTCACCATACAACCTTGGATTAATCAGCACAAATATTTAGTCCAGCACAATGTCCTGTCGCACTGCAGCGAATCAATATGGCACAACGAGAACAAGCACACACACAGGCTGTTACAACACCATGAGCTCAGGGCGTTTCCATTACCTCAAACTGGAATCCTTCAATGTGTGCAAAGGCCTGAAGGATTTTGGAGGACACGGTGGTGGCCAGCATGCACAGCCTCTCCGTGTCGGCCCTGTCAGGGTGCTGTTCCTTCCAGTTGAGCAGCATCCACCAGCCCATCAAAGCAGCCAGCTCGTTGCCTGTGAAGACCTTCCATCCCCGACTTCAAAGCAGCAAAGCACAGCAGAGACAGGTGTGAACCAAGAACAGAGACGAGTGTATGTTAAAAATAGATCTCATCCAATGCATAAATAATTACAGATTTTTTTCCTCCTCTGCCAGTCTGTAAATCCAGTATGTGAACTAGTATGTTTCTATGTCAAGTTTTCTGTGAATGCATAGACGTACTTTTCACAATTTTCTGCAACAGCCAGGCGATCTGCATCTGGGTCTGTGGCCAGCACTATCCGAGCTCCCTCCTTCTCAGCCAGACGCAGGGAGAGTTTCTTCACAAAAGTGAAAGAAGCTCTTGCATATTAATAGAAGCTGCATTTTGTTTCACGTTTTCTTTCGTTAGCGTTAACACAACTGCTCATGATGTTGACCGTCACTCGATTACCCACCACGGCAACACACTGACAATGCACGAGCCTCTACAGAAGGGTCCATAATTCTACTTTGCAGCTTCTTTCTTTTGTTTATAAAATATCAAGTAACTGGCAAATAAACACAACACAGCATGCACAGAATAGCATAAATAATTTGGCACTGGCCATAGTAATTTCTAAGCAGTTACAATGGTAATAAATTGTAATATCTAAAGTGCTGTTAAGAAGCCCTACCAATCTTAGGAGTGGTTCGGGACAGCCACACAGTCCACATCATTTGGCTGCATGCTTCTATTTGCCAGATAACAAGTGTATACAATGCCAAGCAGTTCACTCACCAAGACTGACTCTCCTTCTTCTGGGTTAGGGCATCTTACAGTGGAGAAGTTTGGATCAGGGTCCATCTGCTCCGGCACAGGGATCGGCGGAGGAAAGTTAAAGGCTCTGAAGGCCATCTGGACATAGTTGTGTCCAACTCCATGAAACGCAGAATGAACAAACTTCAACGGTGTCGCCACATTAAGCTCTCTGAATGAGAAAAGGAAACAGTTTCACCTCATGAACTACTGGAATGTCCTAAAATTCTGTAGAATATAGGAAACAGACCATATCAAGGCATGGAAGGTAGCAGAACCTGTGAAAACAGAGAGAGGTCAACTCTTCCATGTAACACTTGGAGATATCTTCCAGAGGGTCCTGGCGCAAAGAGCTGCTGTCAGACAGGTTCTCGTTCCAGGACTCAGGCCAGGGCTCCAAGCTCTCTTCCACACACCTGAGGATCTCCTTATCATGTGGGGCAGAGATCTGAGCTCCATTCTCCCAATAGACCTTTAAAAAGTTCTCAATCAGAAAGCTGCTCCTCCAAGAATCATTTCTCAACAAATCGCACAAGCTACCTACATGTTGAACACAGTGCCTGATTCAACGTATCAGAATTCAGTATCCAGTTGCCACGTGAGGAGATGTAAAGTCAGCAGACCCTGCTAGAACAATGACGGAGGACCAGTGGGGAGACGGAGCAGCATTGCACCTTATAGCCATTGTCCTCCTTTGGGTTGTGGGAAGCCGTTATCATCACACCAGCAGCTGCCCTCAGCCTTTTCACAGCATACGGCTGCAGAGAAAGATACTCGCTTTTAGCAAAGCGCTTCTTGTAATATGCCGTATTCTAGAATCCCCGAAAGTGTCCACAACATTCAAAGCACACACAATGCAATGTAACATTGTCCCTTCACATTTACATAACGGGACACTTCTTTCATCTGCACATTTACTCTTTAACTATCCCTTTTATTACTGTTAGTGCAACACATTCTAATATTTCATACTTATTACTGTTTGCCTTATTTTATCTGATCTGTAAAGCACTTTGGTCAACTTTTAGTTGTTATAAAGTGCTATATAAATAAATGTTGATTGATTGATTAATTGATTGACTAATAACTTATGTCAACTGCTGGGAGTCAAAGCTACTGGCACATTATTACTGGAGCACTGCACCCGAGCTATTTCACCAACATTTGGTAGCAGCACAAAACTACGTATGTTGTAATGCAAAAATATATCTTAAATTGACTGATGTCACCTTATTACTTTCTATCTTCATAATAATAATTCACTGAATTTGACCATCTGTGCATTACTCATGCATATTAATTACATCAATGCTATCCTTTAAAAAACTAGCACTATGCAGAACTAATTAAGTAGCAATACAATAGAGAAAAACAAACTTACGCACCACAAAAGGGGTGGGGACATATGTAGAAAAAAGGTAGACAGGAACGTCCTTACAGAGCATAACTGCTGCAGTTAACTTTGCAAGTCTGGTGAAGAAGACAGACTTCATGAACACACTTATAACACGACTGTCCGAGAATTATTATGTGTATAAAAACATAATAACAATCACCCCTAATAATGTATAACAATAGGCAAAATACAATTTATCAAAATTATAGCTGATTGGATATCAATTATTTATTCAAATGCTGCACTGGAATTATTGGAAAAAACTACAATATACACAGAATTCAGAACCATAATGAGTGAAATCTGTGTAATTTTCACCAATGTTTGGTTTGTGTCAAATGGTAGCGGTCACGGGTTCATTTATTTTCTTTGTAAGACCAAAATGAAACATTCATAACAGAGTTCATATTAAACATTGTAGTTAAAGTCTGATAACTGAAAATGTGCAAAGGAAAAAAAAATGTGCCTTCAAAATATTTGAAAGTTTGTTACAGCAGCAATCTACAAACAAAAGTATCTAAATAAAATCGGACCACATCATTAACATAAGCAGAACAAATGCCTGCTAAACTTAGTTAAACATACAAGTCAGAGGAACACTTTGCCTTTATAATTTGTTTCTAATATTTACTACATTAGGCAATTTGTTACAAACAAAGCCAACACAGAAGGCCAACGAGAACTCTTCAGTCATCACCTTTATTTAATGCACCAACATGATGTTCTTTGGTCACTACAGCTAACAGTCAGGAACATTTCAGAGACGTGCCTGTAGATGCGGCATCTCCTAGTGCTAAAACCCAGAAAATTTGCTTTTCTACTCCAATAGCCTTTGATGACCTGCAGGATTTACCAGCATTCATGTGGAGACCTAATCTCCAGAGAGGTTAATGTAAAGGCTCCAACAGCTGTGAGCAGCTCTGGAGCGTGGCGAGGGGGCAGAGTTTACCGTTCACTGGTGCAGCCACTCATCTCCTGTCCTCGCGTGTCATAGCCAATCACGATGCCCCTGTTACTCAGGTCAGGGAAGTACTTGCCCAGGTATTTGTACATGCCCTATACAGGAGCATAAGAAAGCAGCTTTGGTATTTATTTTAAAGTGGTACAGGCAGCTCGCCACATAATTTCTTGTACATGACAGCAATATAGAATCCCTGCAAAAGCAAATAAACTGGCTGTCATCAGCAGAACACAGAAAACTGCATGCATTTATTCCCTGCTTTAAAACCCTCCGCTTAAATCTAGAAAAACAGTAAACAGGATTAACATATAAATTTCAGTATTTATAGTATTAGGTTACATAACTAGATCTTTATAATATGCACTTTGTTAATGGAAAACACAATTCCTGATACATCCCCATTTCAATACATTTTAGTATGAAGTTAATCCATAAAATGTAATTTTCATGGTTTTCTAAATTATACTAAAATCTAATCCACTGTTACTGTGTTGAGCAGTGATTTCAATTTTTCTTCCAGTGTCAGTACCATTGTAAAAATTGTCCAAAAAATACGCTATTGCCTTGTGCTTTCATTGCAAACAATGGAACTAAGTGGGATCACTGTGCAGAATAACGTACAACATACAACATGCCTGAATCTACACACAGATCTTTACTCACAGACATACAGCCTGCATATTTATGCAGTACTTGAAACATTTCATTTACCAAATAAAACAGACTAGCTTCTTGCATCATCTGAATCCTAAAGCACTGGGCAGAGATTTGTCCAAATCCTGGTGTTAGACTGAGCCCGTCACTGTGCTTCCTACCCAGAATCCCGAGAAACCCTCTGTAGTAGACAGAGCTACAGTCCTTGAATACAAAGAACAAACTGCTACCATAACAAAACGTTTTTAATCTGTGGCTTATTACCTTCAAATATTCATTACTGCAAAACATGGGCCTAGACACTGTTGTGCCTCTTTACCTGTAGACAATATACGCTAAGGTGTAGACCTGTATTGACCGAGCACATGGTACAAGCTAAGGTGCAGACCTGTGTAGATTCACCACACAGTACATGTTAAGGTGGAGACCTGTGTTGACTGGCCACACAGTACATGTTAAGGTGGAGACCTGTGTTGACTGGCCACACAGTACATGTTAAGGTGGAGACCTGTGCTGACTGGCCACACAGTACATGATAAGGTGGAGACCTGTGCTGACTGGCCACACAGTACATGTTAAGTTGGAGACCTGTGTTGACTGGCCACACAGTACATGTTAAGTTGGAGACCTGTGCTGACAGGCCACACAGTACATGCTAAGGTGCAGACCTGTGTCGACTGGATGATGGTTAAGTCATTTATGAGCGCAAACCCTGCCCCCATAGCAGCCCTTAGTCCTGCTGTCCCAAATGTCATTCTAGAGCACAGTCTGCGGCGCAACTCCTCCACATTCCCATCATGCAACAGATCCTCGATCTGGGCCTGCGTCCGAGGGTTCTGGGCATACCCACAAAAACAGAAAATCAATGATGATCAACATAGTACATAAAGTCCAGTCAAAGAAAAACATAATTTACAGATTCAGATTATTATAATTATAAAAAGATGCAATTAAATTCTTAAATGTATATACGCACATATGCAATATATTCCTGTAATGTGAAACACAAACATAAATACACTAATTATTTTACATGTTAAACTTAGGATTTACACAAATATTTAGGGTAAAATCGTAAATACATTACGTGTGCAAAAAGCACTAATACTTCAACATAATGTCTTTATTACTTAGTGTCTTTTCTCTCAAATTTACAATTTTTCCAAATGAACCGTTTCACTAAACCTTTTAAATATACAGTACATTGGTTGGTTCCACATAGCTTAAAACTCAAGCAAAGATGTGCGCCATGGTGTATATTTAAGTACTCCTGCACCATTAGACACAGCTGACATTTAGAGAGACAGGTCAGCCAGACCCAGCATGGCACAATATTCGTAGTCCTGTCATTGCACTTAGCAGTGTGCCACCTTAGAATGAGTAACAGGAAGCAATAAGGTGGGGAGTTTAAACAATGTTAATTGTAATACAACCCAAAATTCAACCGTACAGCGTTCAATTAAGAACATTTGAACTGTAAATGCAGTAACACGTTTTAAAATGAAACAGGTTAAACACAAAGAAGAGATCTCCAAACACATTGCTACTTCATTGTAAACAACACTAACAAGCTTTTCTTCGCGTTTCAAATATGTGGTTCTAAATCCATCTAATTCCAAATCTCTTTTTGGAAGAAGCCAGTTGCTGCAAATTATAATAGCAACATGGCATTCAAATGACATTTCCTTTCAGTCACATTTCCTCCCTGTATCCATGCCATTTTAACTGCAAACACATTTCAGTGCTGTCGTCAAATGTGATGGACTTCATTAATTTGTGCACCTGTCCTATTTCAATCATTTTGACCTTGCCTTTCTAAGTTTCAGGAAAGAAAACATTTTCTGTTTATTGTAAAAAAATAAAAAACTATCAATTTATTTTAAAATATTTTTTAATCCTGGTCTTTGTCACTTTAGCCATGCTACAGAATCTTTACAAAGCCACTGATTTAGAACTACCTATTTATTGGGTCTTCAGTTTGTGCTTTCTTTCATAACAGCAAGCTCGCATGTCAGCCCAAGGTAATTATAAGTACATAAATATTTTACAAACCTACTGCAAATTTAAAGAGTGCTTTTCAGTTAATGAATGAAGCACAGGTTTGGGGCAAAGCCAGTGCCTGTTGCCAGAGAAACGGCCCTACAGGAAAGATGGCAGTTTTATTCCTGAACAATCTATATCTAAAAATGATAGTGTATTATTACCCAACAGGCACAACTGAGCAAGTGAGATCGGTTTCTGTAATAACAACGTTTTCTATAAACATGTTATGAACTTAATAAATAATTAATAAAACCTAGAGTTACCCAAGAGGTGGAATAATCAATTCTGTCATTAAACCAGCATGCATCTCTCTCCTAATCTACAGTTATTTTAGAGGATAAGGACAAATCTACCAACAGAAGACTACAAAAAGAATGTCAAACCAGATAAATCCACCCTTTTATTTCAAAAATATTTTGAATAGTCTACCTCTTGGCTAATTATCACAGGAATTACATTTTAACATTTACATTTTTCATCTTAAAAGGGACTGTCTCAGTTGAATAAACCAAAGCACTGAACATCTTAAACTCAATGACATTATTTAAAGGTCTTGTCACAAGCATTCATTTACACTCAGCCGCTAACCTGGGTACGGCCACCACGTACTAACCTTATCCCAGCTGATCCACTGATAAATCGCTTTGTCCAGGGTCAAATCTCCGGTGGCATGACAATGCAAATTAGCGTTGAGGTCCTCGCCACACTCCTCCATAGCCTGGCTCTCCAAACACTGAAAATACTTAGCGATGTGTGTCTGTACTGGACGCCGGTGTTAATACACGCAGTGCAGAAAGCGTCCGTATATCTGCCATGTAACGGACCAGCTATGCTATTTTTATTCTCACGCTGAAAGCATGCAGTGCCTTACTCGGTCAAACATAAACAAAGACGCGCAAATATGAAGGTAGTTATGACAGCTTGTGAAAACTACGCAACAACAAACTCGCTTCGATGATGACCAGAAATTTCAAGCTATGCTTAAAGTGACAGCCCTCTTGAAAGCGTGCAAAGTGCAAGGCGTGTGCTAATGTATGGACACGCAGGTCCCTTCAAATCACTATACCATACAACACGTTAACAGAAAACACAGTTACCTTATTCTTATCAATCTATGCTGTTTGAGGGACGCTTTTTTCTGCTTGTTGACAAACCCTCCAAACCATCCCAATGATAGCCGCATATTTAAATACGCTGCGCTATTTCTGCTGCGAAGTTGTGCCTGACCAACGACATGCTGTCGAAATGGCAGCTGGGAGATGTAGTTTCCGAACATGACTTGCGAAAGGCAGTGCAACTCTTCTAAATAAATAAATCATTAAGACGGTGATCGTAAAAAAAGACTTGAAAACCTTGAATTTTTTTGTAGTGTAATAATCCTCGGTGTGGTGAAGTTACTTGGTAACTACTAGCCAAAATAAATGTATTGTGGACACAGAGACCTTATAAATATAATGGCAATATCCATGGTACTTCTGAGACACCTAAATCAATACTGCTAATGTATAGAGTAACAATGACAATGGATTGAATGATCAGCTCAAATTGAGTCTGGTCAAAATTTGTAATTTGCAATGTAGGAGTCATTTTACAGGATGGTATTAAAATATTTAAGTGTTTCAAAGTACAGCAAGTGGTGTAATGTAACAAAGTTATAGTACTTTGTTACAGTACTTAAGTATTTTGGGAGAGTATCTGCATTTGTGTAGTTAAGTTTCTGTTGACTTTTACTCCACCACTTTTCTTAAACAAAATGCATATTTTTACTCATTTGGCATTTTCATTACTTACTACAAAAAAAAAACACTCCCAATGTTTCAGTTTTCAGTCTGTGACTTCCCCGTAACAACATGCAGCAGGTTAAAAGAGCAGCAGCAGAACAAGGCTATCATGGACGCGGCACCATCCTTCCTCTAGCAGCAGTGATGCGGTCCCAACACCTGCTATATCTGCTAGCATAACTTCTGCAACAACTCCTCTCATTCTCACAATTTTGAACACTAACTTCTTTTGTGGCTAAACAGCAGGTTTTTCAGCTTCCAGTCAGGACTGCCTGGGTCATAACTGTGGGAAAGGAATTTAAGAATGAAAATAAAAGGGAGGCCTTAATAAATTTTTAATAGATAGAAACATTCCTATCATGAAGTCCAGTTGACATGACTGAACTTCTAGACAGCACCACCTGGATGACTGAGTATCTTCATTGACACTATCCAATATTGTGGCACTGCTCAAACACTGGTGCCAATGGAAACAGTCTAGAATTACCACTGTATAATAGTTAGTCCCCAGGGTATTTAGTGAGGCATGCTGGCACAGTAGCAGTTGTAAATACTTGTAATGTCTTTGTGTACAGCAGTTGTGTCAGCTAGTCTTATGTGCATGTATTATGCGTGCCCACTGTGTGATATCTGAAAAACTGACACAATGGACACTGTAACTGTTGTGTGTGTGTACCTAATAATGCCAAAATAAAGCCACATTTGATTAAAAACTGTGTTCATTTACTAAGCAAAAACAAAAATCATGAGTGATTGCTTTAGCATTGCCATAATATTGATAAAACTCTAACACTAGATAAGTATTGTGCATCCCAATTCACACATTAAAATATTTTGTACTTATCTAGTCCAAAACTGATTTAATGTTCACATTTTATAATATAAAATATAAACAAAAAAATAAGCATTTAAGTGAAATTATACCCATGCATAGCAGGTGTTCAGGAGCAATATTTGTTACTTGTCTTTTTGTGGTTGTGCATTAGAAATACAACCTATTTAATCACTTTCAGTTTCACCGCAAGTTAACGTGCAAAGCGCAAAGATGTTCCATTTAATTAGTGGGGGGTCCAGTGCATTTTTATCAATAAGTACAGTACTGATCATTTTGTAATGTGATGGTTTAACAACTCTTTCTCCTCTTTCGGCATGCATATTACTAAGATATCACTGACATCGATTTTTCTGAATACGTTTATTCTGGCAGTGAACAATAATTGAACTGGGTACAATTAAATTCATATTTAGCCCTTCAAAACACAAAATAATGTCTGCGTTAGTGAATGTGCACTTGGTCGTAACAGCAGGAAAACCTGTTATTGCATGTCACAATGTGGGACACATAAATCCAAGACTTCTTAAATATATTTCTACTATATTATTATTTTTCATCTCTGAATTACAACCAAATACTGGTTCACTAAGCAAATTTTAGTGTTTTACGTGGAATAAAGTATAAGAAACATGTTATACAATGTGGCAGAATATTCTGACACCTAACACCATTAACAATCACAGCACTAAGTGCATGTTAATTACAAACCAGATGTGTTTACATTAACTGAATTTTGTATCTTATAAAATGGTTTTTACCACCCATTAATCACAGATTTTAAAAAACAGAAAAAGTGCAATATATTAATGTGATGCAATTTTGTTTACATCCTCAAATGACTTCAAGTTTTCAATTGCCAATCTACAGTTAAAATGATCAGAAAAGGCCTCTAAAAGAAGAGGTGTGGCCTCAGGAACACCAACTTCTCTTCCGAGTTCTTGACTCAAGGAAGTGACTCCTTTACCTACAATCCCACAAGGCACAATGTTTTCAAACCACTTCAGGTCTGTGTTGCAGTTCAGTGCCAAACCATGTGATGTGATGTAACGGCCACAATGGATTCCTGAAAAAACACAAACAAAAAAAAGCATTAAATACTGTAGATTCTCACTGTGTAATACCATCATGTGCATTGGAAAGCAAATTGCTTACCTATAGCACAAATCTTTTTCTTGCCAACCCAAACACCTGTGTCAGGAGACGTAGTAGCTGTAATACCAAATTTTCCACACATATCGATGACAGTCTGCTCAACTTCACTAACATACCAGCGAACACTCTTCTTAAAGAAGCGAAGGTTGAGAATGGGATAGCAGACCAACTGGCCGGGCCCATGAAACGTGATGAGGCCGCCACGGTTGGTGCGGAAGAATTCAGCCCCGAGAGCCTTCAGTCTCTGTTCCTCCTCTGCAGGATAGGGTGCTTGCCTAATTCCAATGGTGTAGACAGGCTGGTGCTCACAGAGCAGCAACGTGTTTGAACACCTGGACTGAGAATCTAGATGTTGCCTCACATACTGCTCTTGAACTCTTAAGGCATTCCCATAAGTTATCAGACCTAGGTTTACCACCCTCACAGGAATTTTTGCCATTGCCATTTTTTCATGAACAGGTTTTCACACAAAGGTAGATATGCAAAAAAAAAAAAAAAAAAAATTGCAAATCACTGTTAGGCACTAACGTTTCTGTTAGAAGCAGACATGGTAAGTAAATGTAACCTTCGCGAAGACACTACTGAACGTCTGTTGGGATCCACTCTGATTTGGATGTCCATGAAAACACGCGCCTCCTGCCATGGTTTTCAAGACTGCGTCTCGGCCTTGCGTCGTATGCGCTTTCTTCGACGTGCTGCCAGCGTCCGTTTGATACACTTATCCAGTGATAAAAAATAACCAATAAGAACAACGCTGTGCCAACTATGTCCACAAAGCAGTTTAACCATTCAGATTCATGCATTCGAGAGACCTGTAAAATATAAATCATGGAAATTTGGAATTAAACGGAATATACAATAATTTGCAACAAGTTAATAACATAAAGCACATAGCAGTTACAACAGCACTGAGAATACGAAACAAACCCTTTTGCAACTTAATCAAATAAGATATGCATTTAAGTGTATTTATGCCACTACCATAAAACTTGTAATACTGGAGTTCGTGTTGTAATTTCGCTAATACAGTATGCACTAGAGATAAAGTTACCACGACTTCGGATTCCTCCAGTCCCCAAAATAATGCATCACTGGACCAACATGTTTGTGGGACGGAAATTCTTCTTCTCCTGTTTTAATGTTGCTGTGGTAAAATAATGCGCTGGAGCACAGCGCCATCTATCGTGGTGGGGGTACTGTCATTCAACAAGACACGAACAGATCTGTATTTAATCAGAAACACAGGAAAACAAACACCATGTAAATGAGAAATACATGTTAGGTGATCGTCACTGCAGAGTCAATAAACTGACGAAAACGCCTGGTTCGCATCTGGGAGTTAGGCTTCACTTTCTGATAAAACCTGATGAGAAAAAGACTAAAACTGACAAACCTCTGGCCATTATGAATAGCGTCGCTCACCCTCTTCTTTTTTGGTCAAACGGGGAAACTATCAGCAATAAAGTGGCTGCATTGTTCTACTGAGCACCACCGAACGTATAGCCACAACATATCCTCCTATTTGTTCTTCAAATTTTACGTTGTCGCACGTCTGTAAGAACCGCAAAAACTTCAGTTTATTACCTTGTATGTTATGTATGTGTGCATCTGTCTTGAATATTTGTTATTGGCGTGCTATTATAAGATTTTTTTTTCATGCCAGATGAATGAAGCATCAGTCCGTCCATAATATGATCGTCTAAATCAAAGCATGTCAAATTTGAACAAAACATTAGACTCGCTCTCGAGTTGTTAAACTAGTGTTTGTCGTACAATTGCTAATCACGAAATAAATCGTCATATACTACAACAAAACTTACTACAATAAATTTTAAAGTAGCAATAATTGTATCATAAGTACAGTTGTTGCCATTGCTTCTGACATTGATTTTACTCGCAATTTCATGTCTCATCAAAATATCTAAAACGGCATGCACCGCTAAGCACAGTACCGTGTCATTATGCGGATGATTCCTTCGGGTACCCGTAGTTGTAGTTAATTACCGTTTCCACGGAAACATCTTTGTGCCCTTTGAACTCGGAGACAGAAGCTGTGAAGGCGCTATTCCCGCGTTAAAAGTCATGTTTCTGTGTGCACCCATGTAGTACTTTTGCGTAATATATATATATAATCACACTGTTGGATTTTAAATTTAAAGTAAGACTTAGTTCAGCATACAATATGGATGGACTTTACTTGGAGAATATTGATGAATTCGTTCATGATCACAACAAAATTGTAAGATTATGTTCTTTCGCATTAAGCAATGGAATGCAGTCCGACAGATGTCTCGGCGAACTAAGTGGGCAGATTAATTTTTAAGATGTTTTTGTTTATCAGAATCGTGTGTTTTGTAATTTTGTTACATAAACGATTTTTTACTTCATCGTAAATTAGTTATGTACGAGTGTAATACTGTATAGGCAGTTCAGGAATGACAGTGAACCAATACTCTATTATGACCGTACGGTAGTTGCCGTTGGTTGCATTGTACAGCTTTAGAATTAAATGCAGGTCGAACTGCTTGCTATAATTGCGTTATTTTTCCTTATAAAACACATTTTATACATATTCCTTATGTAGGATAATTTGTGTTACTCATTCTTTGAAGAATCCTAACACTGAGATATAAATACATACCTATCTGTATTATAGGTTACCTACAAATGGTTGAGTCTCACGCTAGGAGTCCACGTTAACCAGGCCAAACAGTGAGTTTCCACTTCGATTTTGTGAAGTTACAGCATGGGTAAAATTATGTTAACAAAAAGTAAAAGGCATGTAAACATGAATACTAACATAGTACGTATACCAATGCATTGTGGGACATCTTTATTTGTGAATTAATGTTGGTATAAGAGGATTAGTTTTGGCTACAATTATATCATAACACTAGTATGGTTAGGCATAAAGTTGATTGTTGTATGTAGCTATGTTTGGTATTTAATGAAATTACATTGTTAATGTTTTGGGTAAACTGTCCCTTGGCATTTGCTGACATAGTGAATGCCATTTGTTACAGGATGCTGTATCATTATTTAGACCAAAAAAGGAGGGAGAATTCAGGAACTCGGCTTCATGCGACCTACCTTGTGTCTGGAAAGTTTGTGGAGAATGGCAGCACAGTAAGAAATTCTGCTGAGCAGATATGTGCTTTTAAACTGCCAGTTTTAAGTGAATGATTGTTAAGTGAGTTGTTTGAAAACTCTGGTATTGTGAAATGAACAGCTCCTGGCTTTATGATTGTGTCCTGATCTGTACTGTGGAGCAGGTGGCAAATGGCATTTCTCAAATAGTTAACAGAGATGAGAGTGTCCAGCCGAGTTGAGGTTTTTCATGTGTTAAACATACTAGTGTAAGAAAAACTGAAAAATATGGGAGGAGTTAAAACCAACATGGCATATTAAGTATTAATGTTGAAAAATGCATTTAAAGGTTATCTCATTTTCAGATCTAAAACTGATGTTATTACAGAAAGCAGTTGCGATAATCATTGTCAGTGTTGGAGTTGTGGGTTAAAATTCAGTTTTAAAAGTGAGAGAATTTGATTATTGGCAAATATCAAACCATAATCCTTTACTTACTGTAATTACATTTAGATAAATGGTTCTGATTCCCCCCCCCCCCCAAGAAATGTATATTATTAAAGTCCAACAGGTTGGGTGTGATGCAAATTTCAGTCTGTCTTGCTGTTGTAGAGTCACAAGGTGGCAGTAGTGCGTGAAGAGCAACTCGAAGGTTTGCCCCCTCCCTTACTTAAAAAAAAATATATATATTTGTATTTAATCACAGTCAACTGATTGTGTAAATTATGTAAAACTGTCTAGAGATGCCCAGTGCTGCACTGGCTTGCAGAAATTGTTCTAACCTAATGCTTAGATACTAGATATCTATAACAGTTGTGTGTTTTTACCTGGCAATATTTGCAACAGTAAAGAAGACGTTCGAGCTGTCGCCAAGTAAGGGTTGACGCGACTGCATCTCTTGCAGGGCTGAAGTCAAAGATGGCCTTGATTGTGAGTGTACATGTGTACAGCATTCAGAAGGCTGGGCTGAGGGACAGCGGCCCCCTCTACAGCACCGATTACGATGCAGTGAAAGAGAACCTGAAGACCTGCTGCAAGTATGTTTCAGAACCTGCTAAAATAAAGCTGGTGTCCTCTGTAAACTTATTTTAATTTTCACTGTCAGTACCCACAAACTTTAATTTATAGTGCTTTATTAATCTCAGAGGGAAATTACTTCTCTGCATTGAACTGAGGGAAGCTGTGGACAGCTAGTCACATGTGGTGCCTGGGGAGCTAGCGCTGAGTGTTTTGCTCAAGAACACACCTGGCTGTGGTGGGATTTGAACCGAGACGCATCTGCATCCCAGACCAATGGTCTACCCATTCAGCGACTTCCGTCATTGTGTCATTTAGCTGAACATTTGTATAAAAAGGCAGCTGCATACCCTTTTCCTTGCCCTAAAGTGCATGATCCCTCAAGGTCCAGGCTGTACTGAGTGCAAAACATCAAGCTTGGCTTACACTTCTTACGACAGGTACAGCGCCATCCAGTGTTCTGGTGCAGCCCCCCTATCCTCTGAGGAGCAGAGACACAATCCAGAGCCGAACCAGGCTGCACCAGTGGAGCCAGATGTCAGAAAGTCTGCTCTGAACGGGAGTGCGCCTCCTGCCTCCAAGATGGCCACTAAACAGCCTAAAGGAATCATGGGAATGTTTTCCAACAAGGCTGTGTCCAAGCCCCTGGAGTCAAGTAAACAAGTCAAGACGGAGGCAAATGAGGATACATCCACGGTAAGCTTGGGTTTTGTGTGACATAATGATCTAAAATGGTGAAGATTATTTCAATAATGTTCATAAATTATGTCCATGTAAACAAATATTCAACACACGTAATGTGACATAAGGCATAAAGCAGTGGACCAAATGCTGGTGCGTGTATGTTGGGGGTGGCGTGAACTTGTGACGCTTGATCGTCAGCTTCATGTAGCAGGTGGTGCTTTTGTGTCATGTGGACTGCAAGTGAAATGTCATGAACTTTCCTTCCATTTCTGTGGATGTGATGCAGACGAATTGGTGAGAAATTACAAAGACCAGTCAAGCAGTTTGTTACCAAGCTAACTGCCAGTGTGTTTGTTATTGCAATGCAAATATAACTGTATACCTGACTGCTTTTTTATAGTGATTGTTAATGGTAAACAAGTGCAGCAGGAATGCCTGTCTTTTAATGCAGTTCCAATATATAATACAGAAACATTTTTAAAAGCCAGAGCACATCAGTCATAAAATTAGGAACAGCAGCAACACATTGATATGAAAATATTCATTTTGTTTTACTCTGCAAAATATTTTCTCTTATGTACTGTATATTTATTTTTATTTACATGGAGATGACAAAGAGTAAACCGGCTGTCAAGAACAACGCTATGAATAACTTTTTTGGGAAGACAACGTCAGGTAAGAACTTAATGTCCGGTCGTCTGTCGACCACCTTGTCCTCTCATATGATGGGAGATGTTTGGCTTGCTAATGTTTTTGTGAAGGCAAGGTGGGGACCTCCAGTGAAAAGACGGAGAGGATGGTGAAAGAAGAGCAAGTTGTGGCGCAGGCGTCTTGCCCGGCGGAGGAGATGCCTTCAGGCTCCCCCCCGAAAGCAGAGGTGAACATCAAGCAAGAGGAACCGAAGAGCTCAGAGGCAGCGGGTGGAAAAGGCAAAGTTGGGAAAAGGTGCCTGCATTATTATCCCTGTCCTAAACAACATCTTAAACTTGCCATTTCAGTGAAGCAGTTAGTAAGTGTGTTACCTGTGCTGAGTAAAGTAGTTTGTAAAATTTGTAACCATTGTGTTTTCCTTGTCATTGCTAATGAGATGGTGCCCATTTAAAAATAGTTTTAACATTTTATTTTTAAAAAATGTGGCTTTTCCTTTATTGTGAACAGTAAGACAAAACGCATTGAGCAGTCTGATAGCGAGGATGAGAAGGTTAACTTTCACAAGACGAAGAGGCGAAGAATAAAGAAGCCACAACCTGAGAGCAGTGATGAGGATGACGACGGTGAGCTGAGAGATAACGGCATCTCAGGACTCATGATCGAATGGCAGCAGCACCTTTTAGTAACAGTCAAGTTTAAAACTTAGCTGTCCAACAACGTTGTTAAATATTGAAGCAGAAGGATGTCTAACAAGCCCTTCAATGTGCCAGTAATACCAGATTCTCCAGAACCTCCACGTGAAGTGGAACCACCAATGCCAAGCCCTGAGAGTAAAGTCAAGAAGGAACCTGACTGCCATGTTCAGGTACAGAGGTGTTCAGTATGACATCCATGCTTACCTGCACACAGTTGGCTCTTTCCCAGCAAGTTACCGTTATGTGACTTGTTACGCTTAGAGTTTAATAAAATTTTAATGTCAATTTGTACAGGTGAATTCAGAAGGTAGGCAGAGGAAGCGGAGGAAAGTTCTGAAGCCTAAAACTTTCATAGATGAAGACGGATGCATTGGTGAGCATTCTGGGTGTTCCACATGATCCACACTATTGTAAATTTAATTGTGTACTGTGAAACACTGGGCATCGTGTCCGCACGTTACTGGGGGCTGCTGCTGTTGGGGGCAGCTGCCTTCTGCTATCGCATTGTTCAACACTTCCAAAGGGCCTCCAGCCTTGTCAGAAGAAGTAGGCGTACATGTTGGAGCACATCAGATCTGATTAGAGCCTCTCTTGGTGTGCTCTGTTTGATGTCAAAGCACACTGTTCGAGATGATTAAATCTGAGTCCAAATACTCCCCTGGCCCCAAAAATGTGTGACGGCTTGCTACAGCCATTCTCCTTTCTTTGAACTTGTGTCTTGCCATGCTGTTTGAGGGAAGGCTTGTCAGCCCATTGATCACAACGCTGAATAGTTACTGCCATAAGTGCAGTATGTCCCGGGAAGTCAGCAGGTTACTTTAAAGTGGCACCTTGGGTAGAAGGACTCTTGCCCCTTTTAGCTGAAGCTAGCAGATGACTGTGCAACAGCACCAGGAGAAGACAGGACTCAATCACCTAAACACGATATTTTCTTTCAGTCTGAAATTGCATTCTGAAACATGATTGTTCTTTTCATGTTTATTTGAACTTTTTCTCAAGGATGCAAAGGGGCTTAAACTTAATTCTTATTTTTTTTTAATGTAGTTAATGTAACTGAAATGGGTTTTAAATACAAACGTATTCTAAAAGAGAGTGCTGCCTTACAGTGACAGAGAAGGAGTACCAGAGTGAGTCCTATTCCGAGAGCGACGATGACTTCAAAGAGAGCAGGCAGTTGTTCCGGGAGCCAGCCTCTCTCAGGCCGTCTGTCGCCAAGAAAGAAGAGCAGAGTGCCGGTCAAAAGAAGTCCTCAGCTTTGGCCAGCAAAGCAACCAAACAGCCTTCTATTATGGGATTTTTCCAGAAGAAGTAAGCCCTTTCTCCTGTTTGACAGAACTGGAGTGAGCCAGCCCCTGTAAATACAACCATTTTGATGCTTTTGTTGTAGTTAAAAAAAGCAAGCTTAAAATTAATGTTTTCTCTGCAAAAAGAGCTGTACAGTTCAAAATGTGACAATGATAGTGAAACTGGATAAAGTTTTGATTAGCGTGTCGCTGTGAAAGCAGTTTTATGTTGGTCTATTTATCGCTGGGATCCAACTCTGCTGTCCATAAAATTTTTATTGTTGTGTTTTTTTTTTTCCCTCCCTTCTTCGCCTTATGGTTATTGTCAACCTATGGATGCTAGTATAAGTCATTTGTTACTGACATGAGCAATTTTAGGAAACCTTAGCTTTGAAGTGGTTTGCTGAATCAGTTTGTGACATTCATACAAACCAGTTCATCGTCCTATTGAGCGACTGGATTGTTTAATGGCCCTTAAATAAAACTTGTAAGCAAATGAATCAATCATGAGTACCGTTAGGGTGATTTATTTTTTATGACAACAAATAAGATGCAATTATATTCTTTTTTTATTATTTTCAAAATATAATTTTTAAATTAATCACTTGAATTTTTTAAGTTTAAATCAGAACCAAAGGGTCAGAGTTCCTGAAGCTGATGTGTTTACAGTGAGCCTAAATGAAAACCTTGTGCCAACAGTAGTGCGTGGGTGGGCGTGTTGCACTGTGTTTTATTTGGTTTAACTTCGTCTCCTTGGTTTCACCGCACCGAAGAGTCATCAACGTGCCGTTTCACTGGGCATAAACACAATTCCCCCGGACGCCGGGTGTCGAAAATGGGTTTTAAACTTTCAACTTCGATCGTTAATCTGCCAAATAAAGGTTTTGAAGTTGTTAATTCCAGCACATCAGTCTTGCATTATTTATGATATATATAAACTGTAATATTCAGCACCCATCCCAGTGTGCAAAATACCAGCAATGTGTTTCTGCTAAAAGGTGCTTGTGTGTTAATGGTTTGTGTTTTGTTTCCTGGTTTGATTTAAATTGTCACTGTTTTTTCACCTTTCATCACTTAACTGTTTTACTCAGCACAAGACTTTGCATTGAGGGTGAGGGTGGGGGGGGGTGGGGGTCACCTCCTGGCACAGTGAGATTTTGGACACTTATTTCACAGGCTCAGTGAAAGTCGTTTGATCTGGTTCCACAGTTGAAATCGCTCTGCCAGCCAGCCAGCCCACTCTACCCCTTTTCCTTCACCGTTTCTGTATTGGGCAGCTTTTGGTGGCATGAAGTAGTTCAGACCTGTTTGAGAGAACCCTAAACCACAGAGCATAACACTTGTGTTGACTTGGACACAGAAAGCTTTGCTGTTAAAAAGGATTGAAGCCACTGGGATATGTCTTGGCAGCTGTTTACTCGCAGTTCTGCCCACAGGTTCACAGAGCGCTGGGCAGAGTTCGTAACACTTTTTCTTTCTGAGAAAATGTGACTGATCACTTGAAATGCATCCTGTACTTGGCTTCTTCTGTGTACCTTTGCACACATGACAGAAAAGTATGTAAATCTATGAGTAAAACTATAAGTAAGGATGGAGGCGTGTTGTTTTGTTCTGTCTTGCATGTTACATGGAGAGCTCTGGAGATCACAGGCCCAAACCCAGTCTTGCCTCGGCCACATCGAGCTTAACAAATCGATGTGCCGCGGTTGCGAGCTACACGGGTTTTCCCAGAGAAGAAGGTGCCATCTCTGGATCACAGCTCAGCCCTGGTAAAACGTGGGACAATGAGGAAACAAATCACAGTGGTTCAAAGGCGGGCTTCCGTCTTAATGGCCTGGCCCCACGACAGGTGTGAATGATAAACGGGCTCCAGGTTTCTCTTCAAAGGCGAGCGCGTGTGAGGGATGGGCCCAGGGAGGCGCCGGTGCGCAGCCACATCACAGGCCTCTGGCTCGTAATGTTTGTTTTGGGTTTCGTGCTTTTCTTTCATTCTCCAAGATGGACCCACCAGAACCACAGAGCAGAGTACCAGCAAATCAGGAGTTTTACTTCAAGTGATTTTGGTGACATGGTGACCTGTTTGTCTGGAATGCTACTTTGTCCCATGTCTGACAGCTCTGTGTGGTGCCTAAGCACAATGTTCAGTACTATCTAGTGATATTTCAAAGCTAAACGCTTTTTTTTTTATTTTTTTAATCAAAACTGATAAAGGCTGATTTGAACTTATTTTCCTGCCCACTTACCTGTTCATACTGGCAGAATTGCCGAAGCCATATTAGTTGTTGATGGAATGCTAACTTTCAAGTCTTGCCAAAGACTTTCTGTCAAGTCAAATCAAGATGTCGCCCTAGCCACGGAGGAATGTTTAACTTATTTCAGAGAGTTTACAACGTTGCTTTGGACCACTGTCCCGCAGTGCTCAGAATGCTATCCGTTTTTCTGTAGACTTGAATTCCCCCCCCCTCCACTTTAGACATAAGATTGTATGTTACAGACATCAGCAGCCCATCGCGAATAGCAGCCTGTCAGAAGTACTGACCTTCATAATTACAGTGAAGACTAAGAAAAATCTTGGGTAAACTTAATATTGCTTGAATTTACATGAAGGAAATTAAGACATACAAATGAACTTGTATAACCTCTCCCTAGGATAACAACACTGTGTGTATTGCAGTGTTTTCTGTAACGAACAAGGCTTAGTTTACCGTATAAGAACACGTTCATACAAAAGACAACTTTTCTAAAGTCCCAGACTGAACTTAAGGATTGTAAATTTGTATAGTTAAAGATAATTCTAAATCAATAAACAGCATTTTTGTTCAATCAGGTACAAATATGCAGACATCCTCTGAGCCAAGACTTTAAATTTTTTCCTTTCATCTTTTTTTATAGTAATATGAAAAATGTCAATGTGTGTCTCTATCCACCGGCACACTGGTGCAGGTTTTCCCTAATGCACTTGAGTGTACTTTCCTCTATGGAATCTGCCTTCAGTGCAGACCCCCTGGCCCCCCCAGTCCCCCTTAATGAGAAGCAGCTTTGTGACATTGTACTGCCACCACAACCGAGCTTGTGTGGACTGCAGAGGCACAAAGCGCTGGGTTTGCCCCGGGCCTAGTGCTCTGCGCTGTAGCAGAAAACGTTCCAGTTTTTCACTCGTCTGACCACAACATTTTTTTCCACGTGTCTACAGGACAAGCTAATTATTTTTGCAGACTCCACGTGGGACCTGAGATGGTTCTTCACAGGGACAGCTGCGGGCTGATTTTGAAGCGCAGCAAATGTTCAGTGCATCTGTGCTGCTGGACACTTGTTGCTCAGTCAAAATTGTCTTGGTCACATCCATAGGTGGATTTTCTTTCATCTCGCTTAAAAGGACGTTCTGATCTTTGTGGCACAGCGCAACCTGGCCACGCTTAAGAGGACAGACTGTTTCTGAAGTGTTTAGTCTTCGCCTGCTCTCTGTCTCTCTGGAACATTATCTGAGTTGTTTTGACGGCTCGTTCGTCCTCACAATGGAATGTTTCTTTTAATCGAAACCGACTCGAATTGTGAACAGGAATGAGCAGGAGTTCTTTGTACCTGTGTGTTGCTTTTGTCGTTCTCTTTGAATCATGACAAAAACTATTGGTCAGTGGGAGCAAAAAGACTACAGTGGTACATTAAAGTAAGAGGGTGAGAACCCTGGAGACCTGTAAATGTGTTGTAGTATTTCGATCGTTTATGATTTGCTGTTTAAAATGACCATGTGAGTTTGTGAGGAGCCATCAGAATTAAATGTTATTCTGAGAAAAGAAAACCACAGACTTGCATTCCATTCCCAAATGCTAATCTGACGGGTGATTCCGAGTACCCATTTCTGTTTTGTTTTTACCAGCGCAAGCCATCTTAACAATACTGAATTGGCAATAATCAACGTTATGATTATTCTCAATAGCACAACGCATAAACAATAAACATGATGCCTCTCGTAGTCATGCAAAACCTTCATCCACCTTAAAGAGTAAATGGAACTGTGGAAATAGCAGGTCACAAGAGTATCAGAAGCCTATGGTGACAGTACAGTTCAACAGTAATAAATCTGTAATTTCTAATATTCACCAACCAACTGTGATTTAATGTGTTACATTGATTTGTGCTGTTAAACACACTGTATCGTTACGCCAATTGAATGCTTTGTACCATTCACCCCGTCCTTGGGTCTACAACCCCTTCTCTCTTGTTTGACTTCCAGGTCTTGCCCAATGAACGATTTCAGTTATACAGCTTTCATACAAGCCCACAGATGTGGAATGTGCACTTTTAGACCCAGGTGGAATAAATCAAGAAGCACTGAAAAATATATCAAATAAATCCAAGTTATTAAATTCAAACTGGCCCCAGGCAACTGATTTCTTGTCTGGGTCTCTAAATCCTCCTAAAATATGAACTCCTGAGACATCAGAGAAGCATGCGTCATCTTCTTATGAGTGGGACCTATTGTGTTTCAGCCTGACTGCGAAGTCTGTCTGTCCCCAGTAAAGTGTTTTGACACGGCTGAGTTATGTTTACGTTTCTACGTGCATCTTTTTTGCACTGGCACAACTTTTTTTTAATTTTTTTTTTATTGACACTAAATTCCAAATGGCAAATAAGAAAAATGTGGGCATTATTGTGATTGGCAGGAAAAGAAAAAACTGGAACCATTGCAGAAACCAAAGTGGAACCAAACTAGGAAAAACCGCACATATTTAACACCGCTGTTCTGTTAAGGTGAATATTGTTAAGCAGCATCAAGGTTACAGGACCCTTGCATTTTCAGTACCGCACTATTTCTAAATTTCAAATCATGCTGAAGGGTGTAATAAAATAGTCCAGATCAGGTAGTCCATAACTGTTATTACTTCATTTACAGCACATATGAATTTTCATATTGTATTTCTACTGTTATATATTTAGCAAGGTGCCTGATTAGTTTTATGATGCATCAGCATTTATTTAAGTGTTTTCACAGCTTGTTTCAGTGCTGATGTGCTCTGTGGTTGGGTCAGCAGATGTCCGACACTGCCCAGGACTCTGAATCCCCCTCTATGCCTCACTCTGAGGGGGAGCAGTAAGGGTGGAGATGCCTACACTAGACCCCCTCAGGGGCTCCACTCCAGTTTTATGTAATGATTGCTCCTCAGCCTTGGGCCTTCCCACGGCTGTAAGACTCTTTACCTACAGGCCGGTAATTGAACCCAGGTCTTCCATGTAGTAAGTGAGAACTATACCACCGAACTTCCAATGCAATAAGTGCTGCAGTAAGTATAAGGCTTACTATAAATGGTGTTTCACGTCATTGCATTTCAGCTAAAACTTAAATGTAGCAGAAAGCATGTTTACGCCAACAAATAAACTATGCAACAATAATTCAAATTTTTATTTTATTATAAAACGATTTCATGGGCTTTTTTAATGATATCTGTTGTACTACAAAATTATGTGTTGTAAATATTAGTAGTAGATAAATGTCAGTTCTTATCAAAAGTTCCATGTATGCCTATAATCCATGCATCAGAAATGAGCTAATCAAATAACATCAAAGTTTATAGGCTCCAACATTCACTTATGGTTTATTATTATAGTCCGTTATTTCCCTTTGTACGATAAACCCCTGTAGAGTAAATCATATTGCATTAATTGAAAACATATTTCTATCCATACTCTTGACTGGGTGATATAATTATATTTGGCTAAAGCAACACTTCTCTCTGTCCAAAGGGGGGAAAATGCAAGACACAGTTGTGAGAGGGGATGAATAAATGCCTTCTTTGTGAAGGTCTGTAGGATCTATTTCCTTGAGGACCGTAGGGCTTAATCTACTGTTTATGGCCCTTGATTTATTTGGGGGGTAACCAAAATCTACATGTCTGGGAAATTTTCCCAATCAGATCTGTTTGGATATTCTGGCCTGGTTTCTAGCGTGTTCTTCATAGATGGCTGGACGTTCTCGCAGAACGCTGAAGGGGAGCCCTGACACAGTCCGTCAAACAGTCAATCCAAACAAAGACTGATTGCTGCACCGCAAATCTGGCTCCCATTAATCCAAGAGCCTGGGGAGATCGTGGAAGATCTGCTGCCCATTCGTCATCTTCTATGACTTTGTAGTCCGAATTCCGCGGTTTGATATAAGGCTGGGGAGGTACGCTGGTTTGCCAAGACAGGTACTTCCACCTGAAGGAGCTGTGCAAAGCACCTGGCACTAATAAGCAGGTCGTTTCCTAGTGCGCTTCTAAAAATAAAGGCTAGAAGCACATGGGGAGCAACCTGGGCCCTTTTTGTAAATTAAAACGCGATCTGCCCATTGCCCCTCTGTCACCAGTAAGTGTTTTTACATCTCAAGCAGCGGGGATTAGCAGAGAGGCTTTAATGGCTGGAGTGTTAATGACGAGTTCCTTTGTATTGACCGTCTTCTCCTGGCACAGTTCTAATCATCTGAAATGATCAGGGCCAACTTAATTAAGGGAAGACGGAGCGTAAAAACCAGTGTCCTTAATGGATTTCGGAAGTATTTCAATGGAGCATTAACTCAAAGGTTACTCAGACACCTTAATCAAGTATGAAAGCAAACACTTCTATCAGAGTCAATTAACTTAAAACAATGTGGGGCACTTTGAATCAAAAGGATGCCTGGCTGATTTTTCATTGCTTCACTACCTCGTATCCTTGTGCTTGTCAGGCACCACACGGTGTAGCAACTCTGGGTCATACATTTCTGAACATTTAGCACACTGGTCCACCTTTTATTACAGGACGAACCTAAACGATCACCATTAACTCTGGCAGGTACCCATAACCATTGGCTTACTGCTGTTAAGCAAAACAAACCGTACTGTACCACTCCCTTAAATATTTTATTTTTGAAACATGCTATCCTCATTCCTGGAGCATTATATTTTTTTCTTAAGCGTCACATTTAAATTTGATAACCCCTGTGTAAAAGATGTTAGCTTCTCCTCTGCAAGGTCGCTAAACAGCGTGAGGTGTTGCTTTTGCGAATTCCCCATGTAGAAAATGTGCAGCGGACACCTGTTGCTCCGCTAGCACTGAGAACTGACCCTTCTACCTGATTTATACCCACCAACGACCCCCCGCTGTCAGAATAGTCTGAGCCAAGACAAAGCATGCATGTCTGGGTCAGCCAAAAGCTACTTAGGATAGCTCTGCAAATGCAACTTTTAAATAAAAAGGTAATGGATTTTAGCTTGCGTATTGTCAGTGTTTCTAGAAAAAACCTTTCCCACTAGCATGATGAGAAATTACTCACACAGTGCTGGATGTAGCTGATAACAGTGAGATTAGGACATGGAGTTTAGATAGCCATTGTTTACTATCCTGACCACTGCCATATTTACATTCGTTCATTTAGTATATGCTTCAATCCAAAGCAACTTACAACATTTCACAGCAATACTGGTTCTTTGCATTTAATCCTTCCTCCTGGGGGGAGCAGTGGGCAGCCAAATGTGGTGCTCTGAGAGCTAGTTTTAAGTGTCTTGCTCAAAGACGCACCTGGTGGCTGGGCTAGAATTCAAACCGACTTTTTCATCCCAGCCTGATGGTCTAACCACTGAGCCACAAGGCCCAATGCCACCAGACCCTCTACTTTACCTCAGCCCCACTTGTCACGTTAAAAGCCCAAAATATAAACAGGCAAGAGGTTTCTTATGTGGCTTTGACTTCTTATGATTATGCTTGCATTAATCCAAATAATCAGCCACGAAAGACAGTCAATAATTGCTTTGCAATGTCTGTTATGACAGCTAATGATACGAAGGTCGAAACCAGTGGATGTTACTAGCCACAGACCAAACACAAGCTTCATGTCCCTTCCTGTGAAGACTGCTGAGTGAAATCAGCCTTGCTTTTATTAATGCCACTCAGACAGAACAAACTGCCAAAAACTGTCCACTCCGACAGCCAGCGGAAATAATTCACAGCTTCATTGTGTCACCATTAGGGTCTGTATCTGAAGGGCTTCTGTTACAAAATATTTAGCCAGGCCTACAGTGAGAGACAGGCAGCGTTGTTTGGCACCAAATGTGAGGCAGGCACAATGGGTCATTGTGATTATGTCAAGGGTTTTTTTGTGTTCAGAGAGATGGGATATTAGTCACAACTCTCAACTAAACAAGCCTCGTCTTGTCAACCTCTGTGTTAGTCTTAAACCAGCTCTCACAAAAGTGGAACGTGGAAAAAGGTTATCATGCATATAGTCAGCTAACCCCAGCTGTTGACACGAGCGCATCACACCCAAGGACATCCTACAGTGTGGATGTTCACTCTGTAACGCAGGTGTCAAGTCAGCCACATCAGGAAATACAGTTGTTTCACATTCTATGGGATTTTTGGAGCCCTTTAATATTTTTAACGTGATCCTTATTTCACAGCCAAATTTCACGTGCTGCAACACTTTACGCTACACTCGTCCTCCTTGTCATGTTAATAAGCCTTTCGAAAAGCGGCAAAGTGACAGCTGTTTCAAAAACACAGCAGGAACCCTCGAACTGTGCAAAAGGTGCGTATCATTAAGTTTTACTTTAAAACAAGGATTTGCATCTCCAACTGCGACCGCTGATGATGCGCATGCATTTCAGCGCCTTGAAAGAACCTGCAGGGGTCCTTAAGAAAGGTGACAGCTGAACATGTTAAATATCAACATAGCATAACTACGAAACCAATGTTGTTCTTCCTTGGTTCTGTGCGCTGGCAGAGACTGGTCTGCCTCCAACTCTCGACCCACATTTGTATCAAACTCACAGTGCCCGATTGTTGGGTCTGTTCAGCTGGGCTGTTGCGAGCCTCAGAAAAACAAACCGTTATGCTGAAACATGGATCCAAATTGTCGAAGCAGCTGGTGAGAAATTTTACAAGGAGAAAGAAAGAAAGAAAAAAAAAAATCCCCCTGGTTGACGTTGCTCAGTGGAGGTGAACTCAAAAACTCCACACTGGACTGTTCCAGAGAAAACAACTGCTGGTTTCAGCAGGACCCCTTTCCTCAAATCAGATATAAGCTACAATGTTGGGTTTATGCACGGATTCTGTTTTACTTTGTCATCACGAGAGCGGGGCTCATTACACAGCTGGCAGCAGCTGGCACCACCATACTGGAGAACACATCTGGAACACAAGTCATCAGAATAAAAAAAAAAAAAAGAAGAAATCCATGTATTGGCCCTGTTTAGCAATCACACCATTAAGTGATCTACACAAATTGTTCCTTTAGTTGTGATGCAGACATTCTGTTTTTCTGCTACTCACTCTTAATTGTTGGCAGTACCTGAACTGCATGGTCAAAGAGCAGAGACCTTGCTAACATTGCTAAACTGCCTACAGGAACACATGGCCTTACAAAGGCAAACACAAGTTTGCAAGATTAAGTACAAAATACAACATATAAAATGCAAATGTTAAATTACACATACGAACACAACAAAGCTTGTAAATGTTTCTCAGAATTTTGTTTTCTTAATCTGTATTTACAATAAATAATGTTTTTATTTCATGACAATCCATAAATGAAAGGTACTAAACAGAATAGAATTGACCAATTGTGACATCAACATAATGGAAACATTGCCCGCATTCGCTGTATAAAAGTGTCCCTGACAGAAAGTGTTTTACTTACTCTTTTGTTTAATTAAAAAAAACCAAGAAAGCCACACTAACTTGCTTGGATGACATACAATGGTTTCCATGGTGAGATTAAAGGGAAATAAATCATTCATGATTAACACTTCAGCATCTCTGCGTAATCACTCACTTCACTGTTGTTCCATGTTGAATAACTTTAGCCATTTGTACCCGTGAAATCATCAGTCGGAGACGATAATAGTCTCACATTAAATTTGCATTCCATCTCCTCTGCCAGCCCTTATGCTTCATAGTGTGCTGGCTTTCTTGAGATAATGTGTTCAATTATACTTTATTCTGTTTCTTCAAAGCTACCAAAAAGATCTATGGGTTGGCAGTCATGCTTACTAATGTTTTTATATATATATCAGCATTTGGAAGTTTGCTGTACAGTTCAGCTGAATTTAAACAGAGGATAAGTAAAACTGCATAATGAAATCAATACCTAAAGCTGCGATTAAACAGAACCTATTCATGACTACTGGAAATGTATTCAGATGCTGAGTGCTTACTGAAGATCTGAGTGCTTACTGAAGATCCGTGTAAATGAGTAGGATCAAAAACCAATAAGCCACTTCAGAAAGAGGCTCTGGGGTCTTACCAGCTATGCATTTCTAAGGGTCTTTCTCATGGTCAGGAGCTGGGGGAGTGGCTTAAGGACATGTTAAGGGCTACACAAGCTGCCTTGTTGGTCTGGGTTCAGAAACTTCACCAGTTCTTTTATTCCATCCTCACAGGTCCCGCTTTTGGGAAACTCCTTTCTCCTGTTCTCATTCTCCTTGAACTTTTCCCAAGTCTCTACATATGTGACATCAAGGTGGAAAAGAACAACTGGCCATTAGTGACTTACACAATTAGCTGAAAACGGTCAATGAATGCATTTTAAATATGGCAGAACACAGCATGTAAATAAATACTAAAAGCACACAATTTATACTTTGACAGTTTGACTTCCTTCATAGGCAACATAATCCTATAAATCCACAACAGTAAAGCAGAGTCCATTTTCCAACCCTCTTAAAGGGGAAATTAAATTTATTATTGTCTGGTCCCATGTCTATAGTGGGGTTTTTTCAGGTACTCATCCAACCTTATCAGACTGTCATTTCGCCTGAGCTAAAAGTGGCCTGGTGGCTCAATGGGTAGAACATCAAGCTGGGAGGTGGAAGTCTCCTGGTTTGAATCCCAGCACAGCCATGCATGTCCTTGAGCAAGATACTCAAATGCTAGCTCCCTGGGTGCTGCATGTGGCTGGCAGCTCACTGCTCCCCTCAGGGGGCAGATTAAATGCAGAGAAGTAATTTTCCTCTAGGATTAATGAAGTATAATAAAATAAAGCCCCACACCTGAGGAGCAGGGTTTGAGTTTTACCTGTTTACAAAAATGCATTATGAACATGTCATTTTCAAAACTGTTACTTAATGTATGTAACGCAAAGCAATTGTTTTAAAAATAGATAACCTAGGAGAGACCCCTCAAGTCCTGAAGGATGCTGACCAGTTTTGGATGATAATCAAAACTGCACTGCAGCCTTAACAGAAAAGTATGGGTGAAAGCAAAGTGTGTTCTTGCCCCAGACTCTCTTGAATTTGGGAATCTGACCAAAGCCACTGCTAGCTGATGACAGAAACCACAGCCTTCAGCTTTCAGTTCCAGCTGCGTATGCAAACAAGATCAGATCTGGAACACACAGGTTCTGGAACACATCCATTCCTCTGCACAGAGAAAAGATTCTGGGGATTAAAGCAAATCATTGGCTGTAACAACACATTTAGAGCAGCGGCTCTTTAAGGTACGGCGAAGGTGAGTTCACATCTTTCCAACAAGAGAGAAAACAAAATCTGCTCCTACAGGAAGCAATCACATGAACATAGAGTCTCCAGACTAAAAAGTGCAGTTAAAAACCTGTCAGTCAACCAGTTAATGTTCTTGTGATTGTACAAGTCCCGTCCTTGTACTGTGGCACGTAGCTATAAACTTAGTCCCAACGAAAAGCCAAAGCTAAATGAATGTGAATATTGGCAAAGGAGTAAAATTTAATTATTCTCTGTAATGAGCTACTGCAAATAAGAATTTTAACAGCTGACTTTTTACTGATTTCTGCAGAAAGGAGTTATAATACGAAAAGTTCATTGCAAAACTTCTTTCGAGAGCTAACAGAATTTTGATACTTGTTGAATTTTATGATCAATAAACATTGTGTAAGTAGTCATTTGTTTCTCAGATTATTTTTCCAATTATAATGATAATTGGAATTTTTTTTCCCCGCACACTCCAGAAACTAAACACATCAATACTGCATTCAGTCTGTTATACATATTTCCAGCACAATCACACTTTAATAAGTGTACCAGAGTCTACAAGCAACAGAACAAAGACAACCTGAACATTAAGGAGTTAAAATTGATTTTTAAAAGAAGCTTACCCTCATTGAGTGTAGTTAATAAAATATAATTCTCTGGGTGTTCTATAAGATCCTTCTTCTGAAGGTCCCACGTCTCCACCAAGTGCAAAACTCCTGTTTGGAAGATTTGGCACAACAGTCAGCTCTAAAAGAATTGAAAAAGTTTTAAAAAATTTGTGAAAAAGCAGTCACATCAATACTGCTGTGCCAGGGCCATGTTAACGTTCACGTAGCTGGTACTAAGTGCTCAGTGGTGCTGATGAAGTGCAGAACCATTTCAGTATAATTAGAGGTTGTGCATTCAGCAATATTATCCCACTGATATGTATATCAAGCAATATTGTTAACTTACCATCCACAGTCTTCCACACCTGTACTTCAATTTCAGCAGCTCCCTGCTTTTCAATTGCAATTATTTTGATACTGTGCTGTGTTTCCGTCTCGGAAGATGGTTCCACTTTGTACACCAGTAAGCTGTTGCTGTTTTCTCCCAGGATGCACTGCGTCCTGTTCGAGTTCGCTTTCAGTTCTCAAAGCAAGACATGGTAATGTTCCAAAGGTGTGAAAGAACAAAATCAAATATATTAAGTTCCATTGAAATGAAAATTCTGTTATTTTATTAATAATGATAAACATTATTACATAATGAAATAATGAAAATCTTAAGTCCATCATACATTACCTGGGCAGCTCTTGCAGCACTTCCCTTCAGTTTTCTCTGGGTGTTGGCATGGATACTGGCCGGGGCACGAGATGCGTTTGCACTCCTGTACGCCGTCTCTACAGGTGCACAGAATGCATTCCAGAACCTTCCCCAGCACCGGGTGCCATATGTCGCCATGGGAGTATGTCTTGCCGCTGTACACACAAGCTGAGATGACATGACGCACGATCCTGTCACGCTTCCATGTGTTAGAAAAGATCCAATAAACAGTGCTAACTTCAGCTGTAACGTCTCGGTGTCCTTACACTGTAGGCTTACAGGGTTTTTCAACACCTCAACGATAAAGGTAAGAAGGAAGAAGCTCTGGGAGATGGCTCTCACCTTTGTGGTGCTTTTTTTGCATTAGGATCCTCACAGTGGTCCCTGACGCACCTCTACCACGGAGGTTCTGGAGGCTCACACCCCTGGGTGAACCCTTCATCGTTGACGGAGTGGCTCGGACAGCCCTCCCCTTCTGGTGCTCGCCAGCGCACTGGTCTTGGGAATGCCTCTTGGGTTTTTTAGGAATGGCATATGCAAAGCACTGTTAGCATCTACAGCCAGTGTGGATTAACCTTGCTTTGAATTTAATGTTAATGAATATCTCAGGAGGAGCCCATCGGAGTGGGTAAAGGAACTTCACTATTGCAAGATATGGCAGAATATAACAAAAATATGCAAATAATCCTTTATAATTCACTAGTATCAGATTGGTTAAGTTTAAGGATGTTTTTTATATAAACGTATATTTACGTATATAAAAAGCTTACTTCAACAATACTAATATACAGTACATTTTTTTATGTAGCAGTTGAATACACTGTCAACTGAAATGCTTTTCATATAAACAGGTGTTTTCTGTATTAGGAAAAAAACACATACAACGCCTCTGTTCAGCTGCTGTCCGCCATCCTCCGCTGATGCGGAATTTACATTAAGAGCGGAATCTAACAAAAGGAGAAAACATACCTCATCAGTTTAAAAAAAGTCAACATGGTTTCAAACATGGTCATTGCACATCTGTTTTGCTTTTCATGAATCACAAATATGGCAAACACTGCCATGAAAAAACAACCTTTGCACACAACACAACAGGTGTCGGGAGCAGAGACAGGTGAAGAGCAGGTGACTGGTGGACAAGTCTTCAGTGCACAGAAGATATTTCCATTCTGAAACACATTCAAACTAGAATAATTAAGGAGTATGAGTATCAGCTGTGATCTGTTACCTGTTAGTGAAAGTTTTAAGTTATGCAGCACATATCTGAACTTTGTCTAAGTCACATACACAAACAATATATCAGCTCTATTATGGTTACAGTTATATATAGAGTAATGCACAGCCCTAATGTTCATAATGTAGAAACAATGTCACTGTGTTGTTAATGTTAAAAGCTGCCTACAAAAACGATGCTTATATCTTTATGTGTCAGATGTCAGTTATTTACACCTTTGCATATTTTGAACTTAGTTAAAACGTGGATGAAACAACACAGAAACAACCGAGTGTCTAGACATGAATGATACTGTGACTTACAGAGCAGGTACACATAACACACTGGTTAGCTTGTCTGGAGGGGAAGAGGTCATGGTTAGCAAAGGTCTCCCCTGTTTGGTACACACTCCCATTGTATCGACAAGACTTCACGGGGGCTCTAAGTCCTGCTGGGGTTCTACGCTCATCTTTTGAGGAGGGAGGAAAAAGGGGTTACATCATTTGAAAAACATACCAATCAAACATTGTTCATTGGGTTTGAGATAACAGCAGGCATTACACATATTGTAAAAAGAAAAACTGAAGAAATAAAAGTTTCCACACAAACAGTAGGGAAGCAAACATGTGCCTTATGGGAATAAGGTAACCTGTCTTTGTGTACAGGTATGTCTTAGACCTGTTACCTGCACATCGAGGACAGCACTGGTGAGAGTCAGTCACGGGGTTTTGGCACTTCAGGACTGGGCATTTGATGGTATTACATTTCACATGGCCGGTCTAGGAAAAGACATGGTGTCTGAAAGAATCTTCAATGTCAATCATACACCCAGTCAAATAGGCACAATGTTAGCGTGCATTTGTCACGTTAAGAGTCAGAATAAAGGAGCACCTTAAATAACAAATTAGACCTGAAGCAGACTGTAATGTGGCTGTACCCTACACTTTTATGCCTGCCTTTTCAAATGTCCAACATCTAGTGTATATAAGCACGCATATTGTAAAATTAAAGTGATGACATTAAACAATACAACTGAGATATTTACAAAGTAATCACACTGACCTTTATCCCTTACATGCAAAATTACCGTGTGCTTAAAGTCATCCTTACAAAAAACAATATGCCATGCAGTTGTCAGCACAACACCACCAGTGTTGTATAGAAAAAGGGATTACACTCTAGGCCTGTCACATCTGGTCCTACGTCAATGAGCTGTCAGTTAACATAACGAACCGAAAGCAAAACGTCGGGTCGATACAGTACCTCTGCGCAGACACATCTCATGCAGAACATTAATCCAAAAGGCTCAAGATAAGGGTGCCAGCTGTCCCCTGGGCGGTACGTCTTCTCTTTGAAAGTACAGAGCACACCAGAACCCGCTGCTAAAAAATATAAGACAGGATTGGAAAGATAAAAACACGGAAATAAAACGCATAATTTCCCTATGCATTCTATAACTCCAATTTCAGACATCTGAAATGAATTTCTTATTCGCACGGTGTAACAGGTATGTATTTCATAACAATGTGCAGATAAAGCAAACAGTCATGCTTAAGACGTGCACATTGTGTACAGTATAGCTATGTCTGGATAGCTTCAGTTAGATGACAAAGCATGGTTATGACACTTCAATAGCACTGTAATCTAGAAATGCACATTTTATGTAGGCAACGTAAAAAAAAAAACATTCTTAAATTTACTATCAAGAATCTCTGTCCGGAATTATGCCTGCTGGCACTCAATATATGACGATGTTATCCACAGACAGTTTATATGCGGTATACTTTCAGTGCTAGAACACAGTTTTTCTTTTTTATTTCTTTTATGGCGTGATGTTTTTCTAAAGTAAAAATTGCACCTTAATTACTGTTACTTCTGGGAGTTTTCACATTAGCAGCATTAAAAAAAACATTAAATTTAGCGGAAAAAACAAAGCAATACAGTCGTGATTAAAGTTATTGCGTTCACGATTATTTACAATATAAAACACATTTCTTTTTGCAACTATAGATGTTCATGATTTACCGGAAATCGGAGATATTTTAGCCAGTTATTCTTTGTATAATGTCAAGATATATACATTTTATTCAGCATGCAAAGTTCCTAACAAAATTCAGTGTCCTAATTTTTATACTGTGTGAAGCGCTATGAACCTCGTTTATGCACTTACTTTTTCTCGTTCTTATTGCCTCGGCGTCACAAGAACTGTACACAGGCAGGATTAAAATGATAAAAATGTGCTTCATGTCGAAAACGACTCCGATCTGATATAAATAAAATTATGAAATAAAATGGTGCTAATAACTACAATGTTCTTTGATTGTAACTGCGACAGAAAATCCGTCTAAGTATTGACGGAATCTGTTTCAGGTTATTAAGTGTTGTGAAGTTTCATCGAAAATGCGCGCCTCCTACAGGTAAACACATCACTGCGTTAACGCAGCAGTACTCATTAATCAGGTATAGAACTCTAATACTAACTGAGACTTTATTATTATTCCAGTGACCATGAGAAGTATAACTAATTAACCATTCTGTGTCTTTAGACATGCGAGGATTTAGGGAGTTTAAGATTTTCTTGTCCTGCGGCAGTTTTTATTTTTGTGTTATAAGCCTGTAATCACTTCACCACCTGTGACATCCTTTCACAAACTTGTGAGAAACGTAGCTGGTCTTTGCTGCAAAACAACACTAGAGAGATTTCCTTTTTATTTATGTAAAGCTAAAAGGTAGTCCCGTGTTTAGAAGCAAACAGTTCCTAAACATTGACTGGGAACTTTTAGGACTTGTTCTTCACTAACTGCCTGTTGTGGGTTTACAGACACTTCCAATAAGGTGGGAGGAATACATTGGCTGTTTTAAATGTTCACTTCTACACATGGCTATTTCTAAGACATCTGTGGCCCTAAGCAACACCCTGTTAGGGGCCTCCACCTCAAAATAAATTGGTACACAGCAAAAAGACTTGGTTGTGGGGGCCCCCTATAGGCATAAAGGTCCTAAGCAACCATGTATAACGTTTATACCTAGAAACAGCCACGGCTCCATGTATTACTATTTCCAAATGTGTTGACAGCATACGACACCATTTTGGGGAATACAGTATGTGATGATTTCTTTTAGCCACACCTTGATGTTAATCTATATTCTTAGGATATTGGTTAGCACAAACTGAAAAAAATGAAAGAAAAAAAAACTTAATGTGTGTGTGGGAGGGGGTGGCAGCAAAAAATACAGAAAAAAGATATGCATAATTTATATGAGATACATGTGAATGTGAAAAGCACAAAGGTGAGGGAAGTGCACAGGGTATCTGTGGGTTGTATAAAGAAAAGATGTCTCTGTTAAAGATCAGGACAGCACGTACCAGATGGGAGAATCTTAGTGTATGGTGTTTTATGGTGCATATGTATGAAGAGTGGAGTCTCTGAGTGCTCTATAACCAAAACAGTTGTACACCAAACTTCCCAGCATGCACAATGCACAGCCCTGATGCTGGAATAGTAGTGATGACACCCATATGCCTGTATAGATCAGCCACACACCAAACACATTCACAAAGAAGCTAAAATGGTACATGGACATCAGCATGGTCAGTCAGTCAGTCATCTTCTATACTGCTTCATCCTGTTAAGGGTCGAGAGGAAGCCTGGAGCCCATCTCAGGAGACACAGGGCGCAGGGCAGGGGACACCCAAGGTGGGGCGCCAACCCACTGCAGGACACACACACACACACAACATCAGCATGGTTTACAATAAAATGAAGTGTACATTAGCACAGCCAAGAAGATATATATTTTTTTTATTAAGGCAAAATTTAAATTAGTGTTTTAAAAGAGGGGCACCATAGAGATCCCTGTAAACCACTGTAAACATGTGGGGTAGACCATTGACTAAAACAGTCAGACAGGACCTAACCTTAATACAATGGAACATCTGTGGGCAGGGGCAGAAGTCTCATTTCACTCTTGGGGGAGACAATAAATAGAAATATTTCCCAAGAGCAATTTCTGAGGGGGACACAACTGACAGCTTAGTTTACATACTAGGAGGAGGGGGATAACAAGCCTTCGGAAGGGGAGGACACGTCCCCCCGGTCCCTCTCGAGATTTCCATTATGTCTGTAGGATTACACAGAAGTAAGTGGACTACTCTCTTCAGTGCTGGTACTTACTAATGCTTGAAAACAGGAATGGAGCAGTATGGCTTTATATTTCCTTGAAGTCAAATATTTTAAAGACATCAGTAAAGGCAAAGGCACATGTATCTACCTGTGTCCAAGACTCTTGGTAGCACCGTGTGTGTGTGTGTGTGTGTGTGTGTGTGTGTGTGTGTGTGTGTGTGTATAATGCATTACATGCATTATGCTTCTAAAAGCAAACATGCACACATATGTGATTCTCCCTATATTTACTTACCACACCTTAGTAAGATTTTATAACGCTGATAATTTAAGGTCTATTCAGAATTTCAGATAAATTAATCTCTGCAGTAGCTTTGCCTTGTTTCTGACAGAGCTTGTTTCAAAGCTCTCTTCCCGCACACTCAATCTGATGCGCCTGCTCAGCCGCCTTCATATAAACCTCCTTATATTTCGTCTTGATGTCCTTGAACAAAGATACAGCCTCTTCATACTCTTTCTTGGAGATGTTCTTGCCTTTAAGAACTTTGCCTGTTAAAAACATGCATTGCATTGTACAGTTTTTTTCCTATTTCTCTCTCATATGAATACTTTGAAAATACATTAATAATGCATTTTAACACAAATAAGCAAAATGTCTCAGTTTCTGGTTGACATATCTAATGACTGCACAGTTTGAATAATTAATGCTCATTTCTACACAAGCAAGTCACTGTCGAGGCATTATTCATTAAAATGCTGTGGCATGAGTAAGCCCATGGAGGTGTATTACCTAAGGGGACTTCTGTTATGTTTTTGTGGTCTCTCATCTTAACTAGGCAATCTTCAACCACTTGTTCTTTGAATGGTCTTGGTTTTGCTTCTTGTAGTTTTGCCATCTGTAAATTGAATTGGGACACTTGAAAATGCTGAAAAAGCGATTGTTTTACTCTATTAAAAACAGCCAAAAAAATCACATAGCTTTTCTTATTCTTGCATTCAACACACAGTTGAGAAACAACAGCAGTCTCACCCTTTCCTTCCTTTCTGTGCGGTGCTTTTGAACATGGTTATGGATGGGTTTGAATTCTTGATGTACATAGAGATTCTTCAGAGCCTTTTCCAAAGCTTTGACTGTTTGTTGGATTCCTGTACAAAATTGTGTACACTATTGTAAACCTAAACATACACACAGATACTTTTTTGATCCATCTCCTATATTTATGTGTGTGATTTATATGTATTATTATATGTGTATTTATATTTCTATATTTATATGGGTGTATTTATATGTTTGTGTGAGACTTTACCATTGCCTGACTTAATCGTGTGCACTTTGACTATAGGACAGCACTTACTGTCAGTTAGATTTTCTGATACTTTTGACATTGTTCGTGACAAGCACGTATACTCTTATTCATTGTAAGTCGCTTTGGACAAAGGCATCTGCTAAATGAATAAATGTACATTTAAATTTATAGTTGTATTTACTAAATCCTCCATTTTAAAGTATAGCTTTTGCTCACCAGCAGGACAATTCATTTCAGGGTCTGGTTCTGCATCCAGGAGAAGTTCATAGCCTTTGTACTTTTCTGGAACTGAATGTCCCCGATTTGATTTTACATCCCATGCGTCCTCATCATCTAACTGTCAACAAGAAGATATTATTTGTATGAACCTCAGGCAGAAAAACACAGTAGATAAAGTTTTTGTACTGAATATGGATATTTTGAAGATTTTTTTTTTTAAATTTTGAAAATGATTTTAAAACGCAAAGGAATTCTGTTTACCTGTGTCATGAAAAATGTTTTTCCATCTTGGTTGTCCACGCCTATCTGATCTGCGCATGTCATGTCCGAAGCAGGCATTCTGTCGCCACCTGTTGGTACTTCTGTGTATGCTCTTTGTTCCGTGTTTCTCTGAGGTACACTGTCTGCTAACATCTGTGGTGGTGCACGGTGTGGGACGAAGGGCATCTTAGCTTCACCTTCTGTTGTTTTCTCACTGTAAACCAAAGCCTGTGGGTGCTTGGAATCCTCCACGAATAAAGGCAATTTTGGGACCGTTGGAATTTTTGTTTCTATCTGAAAAAAATAAAAATGCATGATTAACACACACCTGTCAAAATATTTTTTTAATTATGTATAAACTTTTTAGCCTAAAACTATTTCTATGATTTTACTTTTCGTTTTGGGTTTATTGGAATCGTGATGTGTGGTTTCATCACAATGTCCGCCTTCTTGCGTTTTATTTGTATCCCCAGTTGGTCTTGGAGGATCCTTGTCAGAAGAGGTGGGTCACCTGCATTGGAATACAATACAAGGAATGTTATGAACAAAAACAGTGAGTAAAGCAACGATAACACAAAATACATTCTGAAAGTTACATGTAGGAAGTAAAACTGAGCTTAAAAATTTTGACTTACATTTCTTAAGCAATGAAATAATGTAAGGCTCAATCATGGAACAAAAAGTTTCATAGTAAAACCAAAGTTGCCATACCACTCCTTTGTGTGGTCAGTGGGTTTGAGTGAATGACAAGCTCCATGAGTAAAGGGAACAGAGCAACTGCCAGCAGCGCTTCTTCCTGTGCAATCTACAGGCAGTAAGACAGCAGACACACAGTCCTTAGCCACAGGGTCATGTCTATGTACAGGGCCAAAGGCACCATTCACATCACAGACCTTATTGTCAGCCAGGTTCAGGTACCGGAGCTCCGGGAAGGGTGGACGAAAGTCCTAAATGAAGCAGACACACACAGATCACATTCTACATGGGTGTATCATGTAGTACATTGGTCATGTGATACACAAAAAACCTAATGCACCCACCACAGAGCTGGGGGTCTTAAAAAGAACACAATATTCACATAATATTAACAAATTTTAACCATGGCTTACGTCAAAGAGCTCATGCTCCTGTTGCATCCAAGGAAACCTGGAAAGATCTGCATCTCTCTGACAAAGATCTGCATCTCTCTGACAAAGATCTGCATCTCTCTGACAAAGAGCATGAGGCATGTCTGAAACAGAGGAGCCAAAGTTCAGTTCTGAAGCATCCCAGTACAGGAAGTGCTAAACATTTCACAGCAATTAACAATCAAACAAGGATGAATTAAATAGAGAATCTCGTCTTCCAAAAACTGGTTGTAACGTGATGTATGTAACACCACTTGAACCATTGAACTGGGCATTCCTGCTTTAATATATGCTGAAACAAACAACAATGTAGTTTGTAACTTGAAAATTCTTGTAATGCCAACCGACTTTCTCCATGGAATTTTTAGAAGCCTTTATCTCGGAGGCTGTTAGGGTCTTCGTCCATTGTGAATTACCTGTACTGTGTGTTTCTCTAGCAATCTTCACGTCCCTAACCGCTCCCATCTGCTGAAGGTAAGGCACCTCTGTGATGCTGTTGCCCTTCAGGTTTAAGTGGCGTAGTCTACAATCACAAACACAGCATTCACTCATATGAAATGACAACAGGGATTTTTGTTCTGGCAGATGAACATTGAAAAAGATCAGCACAATATGTTCTTCATTTTTTTCCCAGACATAATTGATCTTCCCATATTTATTTCATCCTTAAATTATTAATGAATAGAAAATGACAATAAAACTGATTAACACTGTGTTTCCTCAGACTAAGTGTGAAAAAACTAACCTTTTCAGTTTAGCGAGGCTGGTGAAGACTCCTGGAGAAGACAGGCAATTGTCGTCCAACATCAAAACTTCTAGAGCACAAAACCATTCATCTTGTGCTGATGTCCTGTTCAACCAAATTTTATGTCAGCTCTACAACAGTCTGCCAATATTAATGGTCTTGTAACACAGATGCAGTTTTCCACTTTGTATTTAAGACACTGCTTGGTATAATTCTACTTAATATATATTTATATATATTTTTGTATACTGACTGTACGGCTGTAAACTTTGATAAAATAATAACGAAGGCTCACACACTGAAGCACCCATCATTCAAAGACATAACAACTCTAAGGAACGTAATACCATTCTCCGCAATTCTGATTCTGATACTGTTATTTATTGTATGTTCATTGCATTTTATTTAATTGCATTTTAATTTACACCTGGGGTCAAAGAGAAAGAATTTTTGAATTCCTCTTTATGCCTGGTACATAGGGCAGAAATAAAGTTGACTTTGACTTGACTTACAGATGGGAAGACCCATGATGTGTGGTGGTTAAGTCATCAGGGAGAGTTTGCAGTTTGTTCCCTGTAAGATGAAGAACTTTTAAGCAAGGAAGCAGACCAAGGGTGATGATGTCATCACTCAACAGCATGTTGTATGATAGATCCAGCACCTGCAACAAAGTTTTAGTTTTTTTAAGATTAACAAGCTTCTCAAACATTTGTTAATTTCTCAAACTACTTATCCAGCTTATGCTTTTAAAGGGGGCTGTAGCATAACCCAGGAAACACAGGACAAAGGCAGGTACACACACACACACACATGCATGTGCATGTGCGCGCGTGCGCACATGCACACGCATGAGTACACACAGTTCACCTAAACTGTAAATCTTTGGTGTGTGGAGAGCTGTGAGTTACACTGGGTCACCCGCATTAAAGCACTGCGATCAGAATAATGTGTTTTTAAGTATACATAACAGATCGTACCTCCAGATGAGGAAAATCCCCAGGATTTACCCTCAGATTGCATAGACTGTTCACTGACAGCTCCAGTTCCCTTAAACTTTGAAATCTACAGAAAGCATCTGAAACAATAACAAAACTAATTTTTGTCAGGTTATTTGCTTATGTCTAATATGCTCATAGTTTTCTAAACTTTACAGAATTAAGAAAAAAATACCGAGAGTCAACTGATTGTCAGAAGCATTAATGTAAGCAACACTGTCAAATTCTTCCAAATCATCTGTCTTGACCTGTCAAAAAGAAGGGCATTGTGACACTGCTGTTTAAAACACATCCTTCAGGTTAACACATTTATAAATGTATTGTCAAAAATTAAAATTCCAAGATATTCCAGTGAATTTCATTTTTTGCTGTATATACACTTACACATTTTATATATTTCACTGGTAATGATTGTAAAGCATGCTCCAGTCACAAACACAGGACTGTACAGAGTTAGCATTTAACACAGAACACAGTACACAGTTTTCTGGAAACAGAATTAGTTCGTACAGAGTAAAGTGCCTGACCACTGATGTCAACGGCGCACAGCTCAGATGGGCTGTCCACACAATGCAGTGTCATCTGAAAATGAACATGAAAAAGGCTGTGGTAGTCAATGCAATACAATATATTGAACAAATCTGAGTTGTTTTCATATTGATTAGTTCATTTATATTTTTTTAACTGTTTAAGTACTTCATTGGGAGATTTAATTTCCTTTAATAATGCAGTTCTGCTGCTTACCAGTAAATGCCTGTCTAGAATATTCCCTCCAGTGTCCAGTTTGTCAGAATCCAGAGACTTGGTCCTGTCTGGTTCTGTCTGTTGTCCTGCTATAATGTTTCTGTGTAACATCCTTTCCTTTGACTTTCTGCGCTTCTTGATCGTAGCATTCCTGTGTGCCACAAGCCAGTGACCCGCTCCTTCAACACCAAGGAGAGCGAACGTAAATTTTATCTGCTTGCTGTCATTAAATGGACAAAACCCACCACACACACACTGGACTTTAAACATTTTTATAACAATTTCAAACCGTTCTGTTGACTGCTTTAATATCAGAAAAAAAAAAATAAAATATATAAATGGTGTTGTAAAAATTACGTCAATAGCACATTTTACAAAATTAGTTAAAAAAAATAGTATGTCAGTGAAAAGGATCATAGTCTGAAACTGAAATACCTTCTTTACGTTGCCGAAAAAACGATTTAACAGGAAACAAATTTGAAGGACTACTTTCTCCATCATCGAGCTTGTAGCATCCCATTGAAGCCATAGCTGCTGACAGTGAAATTGAATAGTGTTAAAGTCATATACTTATGTATATCATTTTAAAATGCAACATAATCATTATGCCATTAAGAAAAGTTGCAGCACAGCGAGGCCAACTGAAGCAGATCCCACTAACTGTTAATTAAATAACATCATTACCAATAAAAGAAAGTCAGAAAAAAGACAGGTCCGATATTCAGCTCTAAGACCAACAACTGTATTTTTTATAAGTCAGTTAAACTCTATGTATCCGATTGATCCAGCACGTCTGCAAGCGCAGAACTTGGCGTTAACTGTATACTGTATATTACTTTTAATTGCCGTGACGAAATTTGTTGTCATAGCAACAAAACACAACGCCTAGCCTGGGATTTGTAGTTTAAAGCGATGCTAAACGAATACAAATCCCGAAAGGCTTAAAAGAGGTTCTTTTCCGTACACGATTTAACGGGGCTGTAAACCAACCGCTGAGCTCCGACGGACGTAAGCGGGAAGAAAAATGGCGGCCAAGAACGGAAAGACTGGATTGCTGGAAAAAGTAGGGGTTTTAGCGTGTGCAGTTTGTCTGTAATCTGTGCTCCGTGCGTCACCGTTAATGTGTTTTAAATCTGCCTGATTAAAATCGCCGTAGAACGGTTGTTGTATATCGCTCGTGTGACTGCGGTTACGCGTTATTTAGCGACCCCATTCAATCAACGTTATGTGTGGTTTCCATTTACTTATGTTTATTAATAAGTTACTGTAAATTATGTTCTTAATATTTTCTGTGTACATAGTTAAATTAGAGGCTGAGGCCATGTTCAGAATGTACGTCGACATTTGGAGAGCATTCAACGTGTTCTGTGTGTTTTTACCGTATCCTGTTGCATTGTTACTTTTGTCTTTTTCCTGTTCTGTCAGTGCGACATATGCAAATCGGGCTAGACGTATAGACATGAGTTAATTGGCCATAACAGAAAGGTAGCGTTCAGTTGCACTTATTTTACATTTTAAAGTGTTGCGTTTTCAAGTATGCAGACATTGGTTTATGGTGATGAAACCTTGATCACGTTCACCGACCAGACTGTCAGGTGCCGATTCGACTCCGCTGATTATAACATTGCGTGCATTGCGTTCATGTTTTCTCTTAAAAAGAGAAAAAAAATTTTAAATTAATAGATGTGTCGTTGGAGAAAATGTATTATTTTTTTGTAAACACCTGTGCAGGGTTAACTCTTGTGCTTTCTCGTTAGGTGACTGAATTACAAATATTGCTGTTAATGTCATTAATAAAAGCTAAAATGTCTTCACCAGTATTTGAAATTTTTTAATGTTGACAACATTTAAAGTCAAGAAGAAGGATGATTTCCGACGCTGTAAGAGGAAAAAAATTCAACGCATTTTATCGAAACATTTATAGCATTCCTCCCCCGACTCTAAATAACCCATCCTCCCACAGGATGTCAGTGCACTGTTTATCGTTTATATATCGAAAATATATGCTCGCAAAAGTGATTTCTTTGAATAATGACGCTCTTATCTGGTGACTCTCTCAGTGGAGGATTGATGAAAAGCCAGTGAAGATTGACAAGTGGGATGGAGCTGCTGTGAAGAACTCTCTTGATGATGCTGCTAAGAAGGTGTGCGCCCCAGTCGCTGTTCTGAATTTAACGCAAGCCAGCTCCAGAATGCGTTTCTTTCACTGAAGACACTGGTGCTGCCTCCTGCAGGTCCTTCTGGAGAAATACGGCCACGTTGAGAACTTCTGCCTCGTAGATGGTCGCCTGGCCATATGCACGGTGTCATGCCTCTTTGCTGCTGTAGCGCTGGTGTGGGACTACCTGCATCCATTCCCCGAGTCGAAGCCGGTTCTGGCTTGCTGTGTTGTGTCATATCCTTTCAGTGCTGGATGCTTACACGGTTTTGGCTTTAATGTTGTTTGACTGTTTTAAGTGTTTGCTGATGAGTGTGAAAATGCCAAAGAATAATGCCATGTTCTTTGTTTTCTGAGTTTAGCTCATGTAAATAAATGGTAATGGTCTTTTTTGTATGCCAGTTATAGTTTTATTCAAGATATTTTTGAAAAATTTTATGCACAGAAATAGATTACATAATGAGTTAAAAAGAGAGCAGACCAATTTATCCAGCTGTAGAGCAGTTAGGCCTGCTTCTATAATTAGTTTCTACTGTTCTATGTGTAGTATGTTTAAGTAATAAGCAATCTAGATTTTAGTTAAAATACTAAGTCCACACAAATGTACAGTGTAACAAAAAAAGAAATTATTGTTAGAAGAATTAAGATGTTAATATTACTTTGAATTGTGGAAGGCATTCATGTATTGTAAAATTTTTGCATTAGGAGTGAGGGTGAGTTGTGCTTAATGTAGTCAGAACCAGAGGCTATGTATACACACACATGCATACAGATGAGTTTAACAGATAGAAATATTGCAAATAAAAAGGATGGTATCCAGAAATGAAAATAAGACCCATTTTGAAATTTGATCATGCTTGTATGGGAAAGTATACACTTACTAAAAGTCCATTTAAGTGATAGACTTTTCAAAAAGAGTTTGAGTTGGACAATAGTAATGTTGTCGTGTTCACATAAGCAGTAGAAAAGGTTTAAAGAAGGTTGATCTGGTGATGAAAGTTGGCAAACTGGGTTAAATGGGTGTGACTGTGAAGACATTGTGAGTTTTGAAAATTAACGTGTCTGTGTGTTGAACGAAGTGACGTGCCTGTGGCTTCTGACCTTTAAAGTCCTCTTTTTAAAGTCCCCTCTTTAAAGTCCCCTTTCCCCATGAAGTGTTGGGTGTTAATTTCCTTAATTGACTTTCACTTACTTCATAATGATGGGTATTCTAACCCTGTACACATCATACAAAGAGAAAAACACCTTTCTGGTTGCGGTTCAGAAAGACCCAGTAGGAATGGATCCTGACCATGTCTGGCAACTTTCCTCAAGTTTAAAAAGGTACTGCTTCTATTTAGTCAGATTATTCTCATTTAGTAGATGTAGAAATACAGACCTCTAAAGATCTTTTAGAAGATTTTTTTTTTGTACTATTTTTTTCTATGTAGTTTTTTGTAAACTTAACACTGTATGTCTGCTCCACAGGTTTGATGACAAATATACGCTCAGAGTGACTTTTACTGATGGCAAAACCAAACTGCAGAGGGAGATGGAATTTACAGAGTCTATTGCAATGTTCTTTGATGAAAATGGAACGTTGGTGATGAACCAGTTTGAAAAGAGAGTATCGAAGCTCCATGATGCCCTAGCAGTACAAAAGAAGTCAAAATAGACTGTGTGTTAGCCTCTACTCAGCAGGAACACTGTGTCTCACTGAGTTCTATAGTTTTGCTGTTGCAGTGTAAGCTGTGTCACTCTCCAGTTCCAGCTGGGGCTTCCATAGCAACAGAACATAATCAGTATAGCTTGACCCAGGGAGGGGTGGGTGTAAGCAGGCCATGTGATCAACATCTGTTTCACAGGTGTGTCCAAGACCACAGTGGACATCTGAGTTGTGGGTTTTTGGAGATGTAAAACTAGATTGCTGGTGTAGTCCTGTGTACTCAAGTGATGAAATGCTGTTGGTGAACAACAGCTTTTGTTAGAGGAGACCACAGTAGTACATTACAGACATCCAAGATGTATAGAACGTTGGTGATGGCTACATTGTGGGTTGGGGTTAGTTACTGTTCAATCTTGCATATCTCTAACTTGCAGCTCAAGTGGCAGGAAATGGAAGGGTGTATAACAGCATTCATTGCAGACTGTAATGTTTCAGGTCTGCATGTAATGTGACAAGTTTTAGGCCCGTTTCATAATGTGTTCTGAATTTACAGTTTTTGTTTTCTGTGACTTAAAACCACATCTGTTTTCATTTACTGTTAAACTTCTGCATTCTGTGACTTTTGAGAGCATCTGTTGGTTGTAAAAAAAAAAAAATAATAAATAATGCATGTTTTTATTAATTATTTTGGAAGTATTTTCACCTGTTTATTTTTTCCTTTTAGTCCACTGGTGAGCACAGTAATTCCATTTAGCTGATTTATTAATTCTTGTCACAATAAAGATTCCTGATGAACCTACCTGAGCTAATAACGTAGGCAGTGGTTCAAAGCCTCTTGGTATCAGTGTACTGCCGTATGATCAGAGACGTCCAGTATGTCATTCACAATCTGCCTTCATGCTTCACAAATCTATGGTTAAAACTTTTTTCATCTCATGTTTATTTATTTTTTGCCTGGACAATTTACTGTATTACTGTTTGTTTTTCTGAATTTTCTTCTCCTTATGTTGGGCTTAAGAAGGCAGAAACATCAGATTGTGAAAAGGCAATGTAATCAAATGTATGTGACATTTCAAATAAATATTTAAGCAGTCGTGCTTTTAATGTATATTTGGATGTGTGGTAATATTGGAGAGAGACATTTACAGAACATGTAAAGGTAAATTTGACTTTTGTGGTTTAGTGAGATTTCATGGGCAGAACAGGTTACAAATGCTGTACTTCAGACAGATGGATTAGTTGTATGAATGCAATTTAACAATGGTGGCTCAATGGATAGAACATCAGGCTGGGATGCAGGAGTCTCCTGGTTTGAATCCCAGCCCAGGCACCAGGTGTGTCCTTGAGCAAGACACCCAGCACTAGTTTATTGTAACATGTATCTGAAATGTGGTAAGTTGCCTTAGTTAAAAGCATTTGCCAAATGAGTAAATTATTAAATGTTGGTATTGAAATGGTATAGAAATTCACTTCTTAAATATATAGGCTTTAATTTAGTAATGCAGCAATTTAGATGTTTAACTTTCTTTAAAGGTATAATGTTCCAAGGACTGTTAGTCACTTGCTGTGCCTCAGATGATGTTTACATGTTGCTAAAATTAATTTTGTGTAATTACAAGATTATTAAAGAGCTAAGACTTACAGGCTAGCCCAGGTCTATTCAAAGCTACAAAATACCTTAATCCTGTTCTCTCACAAATTATTTTACCACACATTGAACCTACCGTGAATTTGTCAAAACAAGCTCAGATTGTAAAGAGTCTGAGCTCACATGATAACTCTACAATACATTACTTTGCCATGCACTACTTTGTAAGTGTCTATATTTTCATATATTGTCAAAACACCGGAATAGATGAGTTCATGGAGTGAATGATCTCAGTGGTAGTGTATAGAGTGCTGGTGTCTACTTTCTATAGGATGTCAAATATCCTCCAAATTCTAGTCCTTTCGTGGTTGAGTATGAGGAAAATTACCGTGATACAGTGCTTTCGTTATTAAGTAAAGTGATAGTGGATAAACAGTTATGTACATATCAACTGAGAACTGCGCGTTTGGGTATCTTGTAACCCTTTGTACCACTTCTACTTTACGCTACGCTGCTGCAATCATGTGAAAACATCGTGTCCAACTAGCGGGTGCCCTGTGATCGCAGATCACTAGGTAGTAATATAACCTGCTTAGTGAACGTCTGTACACAACCTTTAAATGACTGCTTTCTGGTAATGAATGTAGTACGGCTAAAAACCCTAAGTGGTTTCTCAGCAAACGATCAATTAGGGAAAATCAAGCTAAACCCGCTTATCGTTGCTTTCATAAAATTAGCGTTAAAATCAGCGAATGTCTAATATAAATACAGGACAGACCAACAGACAGGATTTATTGTACAATATGTCCAGCTGTCAGATAGCAGCCACGCCTCCTGAATTCGCGCATGCGCACGATTCCATTCAAGCACAATCCATTATACATTACAGTATACAACAGAAAGCTGTACTTTAGCTACCTGTGTGACTTAATTACACATTATTTTTGTATAGTTACTACTGAGATTTGTGGCGACAACACAAGGGACCGCTGATACGCAGCTTCAAAGGTATTTAAAACCAATTTTTGTTTTATTAACGTAATTTTACATCAATATTTATTCAAGCGTGATTTATTTTAAATCTAAAATGGGAAAATTAGGCTACATCATCAATTTCGGAATTTAATCAGCTCCTTTGAGTAAAGTATTACTATTGGCTTTTTGACATTTCTAAATTAACAATGGTCATAACGTTAAATCATTAAATTATTTTTGGACAATAATATTAACTTTTATTGTATTCCATTAGTTATTTAAGTAAGTTAAAGTGCCTCCTTTATCCGTATAAAAACTATATAGTATGGTAATATACCATGCAAAATAAGAGCTGCAACACTTCATATCTGGCAGTGGCAGACGTCAGCGATGCACAGCCCAGCACACGCGTCTTTACGTAAACGCGTTCGTTCACCTGAAACGAAATCTCTGCTGGCGGGACTGCCGAGCATCTCTCTTTACCTTCCGTTATATCAGCGTTTCAAGCATGATATGGCAATCCAGAACAACATATCTGTAAAGAGTATTATACAATAAAATACACCGGCCTTAACCCTTACCCGCAACATTTAGCACGACGACTCAACGGCATCTAACCTATATTTTGCTGCGTTCATTCATTTTATTTGCAGCCTATTATATGTAAAGTATAGCGCATGTAAATGGGTAATGCACAGCCAAAGAAATGCACGACACAGCCACCAGAGAGGACAGCAGTCTTCCAGCAGGAGAAGGTTGGAGGCATAACTTACAGAATCCCGTCGCTGATCTACATTGAGGAAGACAAGATTTTCCT